>QRFJ01006146.1:0-28973 GCA_006176705.1 Cocos nucifera | reverse complement strand
TGGCGTGCGCCCTCCTCCTTGCCAGGTTCTGGCAGGGGGACAGGCCCCCACCAGCTCTCCAATAGGTGCATGACATGTGGTCAAAAGTCAAAGTGTCAATGGTCAACATTTGACCAGTCAAAGGTAGACTTTTGACCAAAGTCAAAGAACAAGAAATGGCAGGTGACCAAAAATGGCAGGTAATGTCTTACAAAATAAGACAACCTTTTCTGACTTGGACAACCTCCAGTCAGACCATATGAAGGCCTCTGATTGAGCACAAACTCCTTTGGCTCAGTCAGGACAACTTATTTATGATAGTAAAAGAAGAACGTTAGGTTCAATCGAGTGCTAGCACGATTTCCTTGAACCTAATTGAATCTCATTCAGATCAATTGAACTAGATCAGTTCAATTGATGATCACCAGATTCAAACCCTTGTTTGTGTGACCCAGTTAGGTTCAGTTCTGTATGGTAATGGGATATGTCATGATCTCTATCATCGACATCATCGAAACTCCTTTCGATGGATCAGAACTCTTCTGATTCGAACAGCTAGAATGATCGATCATCTAAATCATTCTAATTGCTCCCAAAATCCACCAGTGACACCTAGCAGTATATGGTGGCAACCCATCAGAGCTGAATGCGAACCTCTTGGTGCAGCTACCTGTGTGATTAAGTTCTTCTATCTTGAGCCCCGATCAGATTAGGGTTAAGGTGAACTCGTCAAACCCTAGTTTCTGTCATATGATGTAATCATTCGATTCGAGTCCGATGTGAAAATCTAAATAGAAACTCTTTCTATTATTTCACTCTGCCATGGCCATGGGCTTCTGGACTTGATTCTCATGATCATCATAGGGCTGCTCCTCTACCACCGAGGTAGATAGATTCCATCTTGATGCAATCCAGTTCCTACAATGAACATGCTATAGCCAACATACACCTCAGGGTTCCATATGGCTAGGAGATCGAGTAATGGTGTAGTCAAACTATAACACCCTCAAGGTGAACTGCCGATGCACCTCAGGTCAAAGAACCAGACACACTACTGCAGCATCGAGTCAGTCATTGACGAGAAGGTAGACTCCCTAATGACTACTCGAGGTGGTCACGCTCAGTGCCCTCGTTCTCTAACGAGTACCTGTACTCTCGCTCCGGTGTCTCCACACCGTAGACTCAAGACTCATCTACTAAAGAGAAGCGATTGTACACCAACCTTCCGGATCAATCACCATCCTCGTGATGATCCTATGGTCGGGAGCATTTTATGAGTTAATAATGATTATTCATGTCTTAAATTTTCAACTCTTGAAAATATGAATTATCATTACCATTAACTCAAAGGATGTATCACAGACACTAAATACACATATGTGATAGAAAATAACCCATTTTATTGATTATAGTCAAAATTATAATTTTGCCCCTAGAAGTGTATTACAAGTGTCAGCCAATTCTGGCTTCTAGGGCACATATATCTAACAGGAGGCTTAATCGGCTTAATGAAGCTCCAATCTGATGCGTGCTAATTTATAGCTATGGCAAGTGCACCAGTCGATCAAGTAATAAAGTGAATGAGTAGAGTATCGTCCCTAGAGGATTGGAAAATAAGTACTGAAAAGCTCTTTCCTATGCTTTATTTAGAAGATCGATTTATGAGAATAAGAAATTAAAAAAAATAAAAAAAATAATTAAAAGTTTTTAATTAAATAGAGAGAGTGTAAATTATTAGGGTTTTAAATTCAAGAGCAATGGATTACTAAGGCAATCGGTTCACCAACTCAGTCAATACAATATTCAGATTTTTAGATTAATTTTATTTCATGTGACGGTGGAGTCTCCTAATTTATTCACTACCCTTTGGTCCAGGCATAGCAAAACTATTAATATTTATTAATTACCCTTTGGTCCAGGTGTAATTTAAATAAATATTAATGCATTAGGTTTTGTGAAACCCTCTAATTAAAATACGCTGCGTCCAAAGCGCACTAAAATTCCCGCATGCATATGAATTCTAATTTGATTCATAATACAAGGTATATAATCAAGAAGCATTAACATAGATGTACTTGGTCCGTAACATCTATGTTCATCAGATCAATTAGAAGATGGCCAGTAATCTAAAAGCATTAAGATCAGATTTATATACTCCTCATGAATAAAATTTAAAAATAAATCATACTGAATATTGCATCAAAAGAGTGGCTACACCTTAGCCTTAGTAAAATAAAATTTAGTTCATGAATAACAAGTTCAAAAATAGCAAATAAAATAAAAAGCATAGAGAAATTAGACTGTTTGATTGCTGAAATTGATTGTCTGCTGCTCTTGATGTGGAGAACTTGGCGAAGAAGAAGAGGCTCCTTGATCGATGTCTTGATCGTCGAAGAAAAATCAAAAACCCTTTTTGATTTTCTCACAAATCACTTTTTTTTATCTCTCTCCTCTCTCTTTCTCTCTCTCTCTCTCTCTCTCTTTCTCCCCGTCTCTCTCTTTGTCTCTCTCTAATTCTTTTTTTTTCACGACAACCATAGGTTTTTATAGATAAAGAATTTGATTTCCCCCCAAAATCCATCAAAAACTTAGGTTTAAGACTCCCAAAACAACTCAAATTAAGATCTGGGTAATTCTGGCCATTGATCAAACGGTCCAAAAACCACTCAAAAACCCTTAAAATAACCCAGATCAAGTCGGATTTAATATCAGCCGTTGGATCAACCGTTGGATCAAATCTGGGCCGTCCGATCGCATTGAAATAAGCCTTCAGATCTTTAGTTTTACGTCGGGATGAATCTCAGCCGTTGGATCTCGATCGGGAGCTGCGGATGCCATCCATCAGCGCCTTCTTTTCGGCCGTCCGATCAAGCTTCAGTGAAAACCGCCCGTTGGATCAGCCAGAATTCCCAAATTGCCCTCCGTGGACCGTGCGCGAGCCCGGTGTTGCATGGACCGCCGCATTCTTCAGCCAATCAGAGCGCGCCTCTTGCTGTGAAATTCCCAAAATACCCTTCAGATGGTCCATCGTGCGCCGCGAAAAATGCTGACGTCATCCTGACGTCAGCGTTGCGTCGGCGGTTTTTTTTTTTTTTTTTTTGAAATTCGAATTCTGGGCTCGTTTGAAGTCCGTTTTGCCTGAAATTTTTTTCATCTGAACCAGAAAAATAAGATCTTCACATTGGTGGCCTTCTTTCCTACATAAGATTAATAAAAGTATCAATTTCTAATAAAATAGATTAATTTATTTTATAATTTAATACTTTTATTAGTATATTTTTACCACTTATCACACCCCCCAACTTAGTCATTGCTAGTCCCTTAGCAATGTTTTATTTAATACCATGTTTCAATAAGATTATCCATCACAAAGATAAAATCTAGGATTAAAGGTCAAAAAGTTTAGAAAATACTGCTAACTAAGCATTGAGCTTCAGAAGCAAATTTTTCAGTCAATACAATTAAAAACTTTCTTAGAGTACATCAAAGATCTATAGCACTTGTGTTCGTGATGGCTAACTATTAGCATTTCAGTATTAAATTAAAAGAACAAAAGTATCTTCTCTTATCACCTATTTTGATCAATTTTCTATACATTCTCAATTTTATACTCATGAATTAAGGTAGCTTTCACACTGCCTTTTTTTTTTTTTTTTTTTTTTTTTTTTTTACTGTGCTGAGCATCCTGGCCTTTCCTTCACCATTTTACGTGAATTTTCACACTTGACCTAGGTGCAGAGACCCAGTTACTAGGCTTTGGGCAATCCACATATACTCTATCTTTTGCACTTTATTTATAGGCAGGTAGCTCTTTCCTTAAATTCAAGTTTCTTTGATTAGAATGTATATTAATTACCAATTTTCAGTGATAATTGAATCCTCAGTTGGCCTTATAATCAATACCTACTTTGCCTTGTTAGTGTGCATGTGCAATAAAAAGTGCTAATAATCTTTTAATGACCTAAGTAGGCTGCTAAAAGTTGACCAACTAATCTACTTCTTTAACTCATTACATTCATTAGCAAATAATTCTATCTTTTATCACTTATCCAGTTTATCTTGCTCAAGATTTTCTTCTTGACACATGATTTTTTTTTTTTATATAATTATTCTACATTGTCTTAAAAGGAGAAAGAAAAATAAAGGATGTAATAAAGGATAGGAAGGAATACACCTGATTTTGTTCAGTCTGGTTCTTTGGAGCTTTGAAATTTTGCTTGAGTTCTCATTGATTTTTCTGCAAAATTGAAAATACACACCAGAGCAGTAAAAGAGCAACAACAAATTACTGAAAAATAAAAGAAAAGAAAAATGATCAAAACTAAAAAGAAAAGAAACAACCTATCTAGTAGTTCTGATTTATAGTCTTCAGCTTGACTTTCTTTGAGTTCTAAAGTGGATCAATCCGGTGCCACTTCAATTGGAATACTTTCATGTTTGATCGAGTCTCTTTCAATTTGACATTGCTCGCTTTTATAGTCTCAAACCTATTTTCTACAGAATTCTCATATAATGATTGTCAATAATATCAATTAGAAAATAAGTTTGATTATCATCAGGATGTTTAGTATCTTTGAAAATATTAAAAGTAACTTATTCATCTTGGACTCTAAGAATTAATAACATCTATTAAAGCTTTCTGCTAACTAAGCATTGAGCTTCAGAAGCAAATTTTTCAGTCAATACAATTAAAAACTTTCTTAGAGTACATCAAAGATCTTAGCACTTGTGTTCGTGATGGCTAACTTAGCATTTCAGTATTAAATTAAAAGAACAAAAGTATCTTCTCTTATCACCTATTTTGATCAATTTTCTATACATTCTCAATTTTATACTCATGAATTAAGGTAGCTTTCACACTCTGTGCTGAGCATCCTGGCCTTTCCTTCAATTTTACGTGAATTTTCACACTTGACCTAGGTGCAGAGATCCAGTTACTAGGCTTTGGGCAATCCACATATACTCTGTCTTTTGCACTTTATTTATAGGCAGGTAGCTCTTTCCTTAAATTCAAGTTTCTTTGATTAGAATGTATATTAATTACCAATTTTTAGTGATAATTGAATCCTCAGTTGGCCTTATAATCAATACCTACTTTGCCTTGTTAGTGTGCATGTGCAATAAAAAGTGCTAATAATCTTTTAATGACCTAAGTAGGCTGCTAAAAGTTGACCAACTAATCTACTTCTTTAACTCATTACATTCATTAGCAAATAATTCTATCTTTTATCACTTATCCAGTTTATCTTGCTCAAGATTTTCTTCTTGACACATGGTTTTTTTTTTTTATATAATTATTCTACATTGTCTTAAAAGAGAAAGAAAAATAAAGGATGTAATAAAGGATAGGAAGGAATACACCTGATTTTGTTCAGTCTGGTTCTTTGGAGCTTTGAAATTTTGCTTGAGTTCTCATTGATTTTTCTGCAAAATTGAAAATACACACCAGAGCAGTAAAAGAGCAACAACAAATTACTGAAAAATAAAAGAAAAGAAAAATGATCAAAACTAAAAAGAAAAGAAACAACCTATCTAGTAGTTCTGATTTATAGTCTTCAGCTTGACTTTCTTTGAGTTCTAAAGTGGATCAATCCGGTGCCACTTCAATTGGAATACTTTCATGTTTGATCGAGTCCTCTTTCAATTTGACATTGCTCGCTTTTATAGTCTCAAACCTATTTTCTACAGAATTCTCATATAATGGATTGTCAATAATATCAATTAGAAAATAAGTTTGATTATCATCAGGATGTTTAGTATCTTTGAAAACATTAAAAGTAACTTGTTCATCTTGGACTCTAAGAATTAATTTTTCTTGTTGAACATCTATTAAAGCTCCTCCAGTAGCTAAAAAGGGTCTCCCTAAAATAAGGGGTACATCATAATCTTCTTCCATATCAAGAACAATAAAATCAACAGGAAAAATAAACTTGTTTACCTTTACCAAGACATCCTCCACTATACCTCTTGGATATTTAATGGATCTATCGGCTAATTGAAGAGTAATAGTGGTAGGCTTTGGTTCTCCTAGACCCAGCTTCCTGAAAATAGAAAAAGGCATGAGATTAATGCTTGCTCCTAAATCACATAAAACTTTATCAAAACTACAATCACCAATAATGCAGGGGATAGTAAAACTCCCTGGATCTTTTAGCTTCTGTGGTAATTTATTTTGAAGTATTGCTGAGCATTCTTCATTCAAATTTATTCTCTCATGCTCCTTCAGCTTTTTCTTATTTGTTAAGATTTCTTTGAGAAACTTGGCATACCTGGGCATTTGAGTAATAGCATCTACAAAAGGAATATTAATATGTAAATTCTTTAAAATTTTGAAAAAGTTAGAAAATTCCTTATCTGGATGCTGTATTTGTCTCTCTGGGAATGGTAGTGGCGGCACGTAGGGCTTCACATTTGGATCAGCAAATCGTATACCTGGAGACCATCCATCTGCTGGTTGTTTTGGTGACTGACGAATTTGAGTTGATGGTTCCTTATTTGTAGTTGGCTCTTCAGTCTCATTTCTTCTGATGTGGCTCCTCCAGCTTTGTACCACTTCTTAGGGTGATAGCATTGACTTGCTCCCTTGGATTTGTCTCCGTATTGCTTGGCAAGGATCCTTGAGGTCTCTCGGAGATTATCTTAGCCATTTGACCTATTTGCATCTCCAAGTTTCGAATTGCTGCTGTTTGGTCCTGCCTAAGTTTGGCTTCCAAATTTTTTATAGTTGCTTCTTGGTTTTGCATAAATTTGACCATCAGCTCTTCCATGTTGGACTTCTTTTCAGGTACTTGGAATCCCGGGGGTGGCTGTTGTGCTGCATTTTGATTGCTCCATGAGAAATTTGGGTGCTGCCTCCACCCTTGATTGTATGTGTTGGAGTAGGGATTGTTTTGTTGCGGCCTGAAAAAATTACCAATATAATTAGCTGTATCAGTTGTTTTAGCAAAAGGATTACCTGTCTGGCAATTGCTCGTATCGTGTCCTCCTCCACACAGGTCACAAGTAATGCTCTGAACATGCATAGCTGTTCCCTTTAAGTTGTTGACTTCGGCTCTAAGGGCTGCAATTTCAGCTAGTAAAGTTGGCACGCAATCTACTCCCTGCACAGCTGCTAGTCTTTTTGGCATCATGCGCTCTGTCTGCCATTGATAGCTATTTGATGCCATCTCATCGATCAGATCGAAGGCTTCTTCCTCCATTTTTTGATTAATGGTTCCTCCTGCTGCTGCATCAATCATAGATCGATTAGTAGGAGATAAACCATTATAGAAAGTTTGTACCTGAAGCCATACGGGTAGTTGATGATGTGGACATCTCCTCAGCAGTTCCTTGAAATGCTCCCAAGCCTCATATAGTGTCTCCATGTCCATCTGCATAAAAGAAGTGATATCGTTGCGCATCTTAGCAGTCTTTGGAAGGTGGAAAGTACTTGGCTAAGAATTTTTGGGCTAGGAACATCCCAAGTTGTGATAGAACCTGCAGGAAGAGAATGAAGCCAATTTTTAGCTTTATCCCATAAAGAGAAAGGAAATAACCTTAATCTAATAGCATCATCCGACACCCCATTAATTTTAAAAGTATCACAAAGTTCAAGAAAATTAGAAATATGGGCATTCGGATCATCATGCATGTGTCCACTGAATTGGACAGTTGATTGAATCATCTGGATCATCGTCCGATTTTATTTCGAAGTTGTTTGCTCGTACAGGCGGTCTCCTGATGCTCGAAGCTGCATCGGCTACAGATGGTGTGATGTAATCATTTAATGGATGATGTACTGGTCGAATAGCTTCATGCTGTCCTTCAGTCGCCATATCCACTCCTAGATTGATGTCGTTAGGATCTTCAGCTGCCATGTTTCTCTCTTGTTGTAGTCTTCTAATGGTTCTTTCAATTTCTGGATCTAAAGGTAGTAAGTTACTATGTCCAGTACGTGTCATGCACTAAATTTTTTTTTTTAATAATAAAAATTAAAAATAAATTTCTAAAGTAAAGCTAGGATCAAAATTTTAATATTATTTTAGACACAATCCCCGGCAACGGTGCCAAAAACTTGATGCGTGCTAATTTATAGCTATGGCAAGTGCACCAGTCGATCAAGTAATAAAGTGAATGAGTAGAGTATCGTCCCTAGAGGATTGGAAAAATAAGTACTGAAAAGCTCTTTCCTATGCTTTATTTAGAAGATCGATTTATGAGAATAAGAAATTAAAAAAAATAAAAAAAAATTAAAAGTTTTTAATTAAATAGAGAGAGTGTAAATTATTAGGGTTTTAAATTCAAGAGCAATGGATTACTAAGGCAATCGGTTCACCAACTCAGTCAATACAATATTCAGATTTTTAGATTAATTTTATTTCATGTGACGGTGGAGTCTCCTAATTTATTCACTACCCTTTGGTCCAGGCATAGCAAAACTATTAATATTTATTAATTATCCTTTGGTCCAGGTGTAATTTAAATAAATATTAATGCATTAGGTTTTGTGAAACCCTCTAATTAAAATACGCTGCGTCCAAAGCGCACTAAAATTCCCGCATGCATATGAATTCTAATTTGATTCATAATACAAGGTATATAATCAAGAAGCATTAACATAGATGTACTTGGTCCGTAACATCTATGTTCATCAGATCAATTAGAAGATGGCCAGTAATCTAAAAGCATTAAGATCAGATTTATATACTCCTCATGAATAAAATTTAAAAATAAATCATACTGAATATTGCATCAAAAGAGTGGCTACACCTTAGCCTTAGTAAAATAAAATTTAGTTCATAATAACAAGTTCAAAAATAGCAAATAAAATAAAAAGCATAGAGAAATTAGACTGTTTGATTGCTGAAATTGATTGTCTGCTGCTCTTGATGTGGAGAACTTGGCGAAGAAGAAGAGGCTCCTTGATCGATGTCTTGATCGTCGAAGAAAAATCAAAAACCCTTTTTGATTTTCTCACAAATCACTTTTTTTTATCTCTCTCCTCTCTCTTTCTCTCTCTCTCTTTTTCTCCTCTCTCTCTTTCTCCCCGTCTCTCTCTTTGTCTCTCTCTAATTCATATTTTTTTTCACGACAACCATAGGTTTTTATAGATAAAGAATTTGATTTCTCCCAAAATCCATCAAAAACTAGGTTTAAGACTCCCAAAACAACTCAAATTAAGATCTGGGTAATTCTGGCCGTTGGATGGTGATCAAACGGTCCAAAAACCACTCAAAAACCCCTTAAAATAACCCAGATCAAGTCGGATTTAATATCAGCCGTTGGATCAAATCTGGGCCGTCCGATCGCATTGAAATAAGCCTTCAGATCTTTAGTTTTACGTCGGGATGAATCTCAGCCGTTGGATCTCGATCGGGAGCTGCGGATGCCATCCATCAGCACCTTCTTTTCGGTCCGTCCGATCAAGCTTCAGTGAAAACCGCCCGTTGGATCAGCCAGAATTCCCAAATTGCCCTCCGTGGACCGTGCGCGAGCCCGGTGTTGCATGGACCGCCGCATTCTTCAGCCAATCAGAGCGCGCCTCTTGCTGTGAAATTTCCAAAATACCCTTCAGATGGTCCATCGTGCACCGCGAAAAATGCTGACGTCATCCTGACGTCAGCGTTGCATCGGTTTTTTTTTTTTTTTGAAATTCGATTTTGGGCTCGTTTGAAGTCCGTTTTGCCTGAAATTTTTTTCATCTGAACCAAAAAAATAAGATCTTCACATTGGTGGCCTTCTTTCCTACATAAGATTAATAAAAGTATCAATTTCTAATAAAATAGATTAATTTATTTTATAATTTAATACTTTTATTAGTATATTTTTACCACTTATCAATGTTCATTGTAGGAAGCAATCTAAGAGGAGCAGCCCTATGATCATGAGAATCATCCATGGCCATGGCAGAGTGAAATAATAGAAAGAGTTTCTATTTAGATTTTCACATCGGACTCGAATCGAATGATTACATCATATGATAGAAACTAGGGTTTGACGAGTTCACCTTAACCCTAATCTGATCGGGGCTCAAGATAGAAGAACTTAATCACATAGCTCAGCTTCTAATGGGTTGCCACCATATACTGCTAGGTGTCACTGGTGGATTTTGGGAGCAATTAGAATGATTTAGATGATCGATCATTCTAGCTGTTCGAATCAGAAGAGTTCTGATCCATCGAAAGGAGTTTCGATGATGTCGATGATAGAGATCATGACATATCCCATTACCATACAGAACTGAACCTAACTGGATCACACAAACAAGGGTTTGAATCTGGTGATCATCAATTGAACTGATCCAGTTCAATTGATCTGAATGAGATTCAATTAGGTTCAAGAAAATCGTGCTAGCACTCGATTGAACCTAACGTTCTTCTTTTGCTATCATAAATAAGTTATCCTGACTGAGCCAAAGAAGTTTGTGCTCAATCAGAGGCCTTCATATGGTCTGACTGGAGGTTGTCCAAGTTAGAAAAGGTTGTCTTATTTTGTAAGACATTACCTGCCATTTTTGGTCACCTGCCATTTCTTGTTCTTTGACTTTGGTCAAAAGTCTACCTTTGACTGGTCAAATATTGACCATTGATACTTTGACTTTTGACCACATGTCACGCACCTATTGGAGAGCTGGTGGGGGCCTGTCCTCCTGCCAGAACCTGGCAAGGAAGAGGGCGCACGCCACCCTTGGCGTGTGCCCAAGTTGGAGGCGCCTAGGAGTCCTTGTTGGACAAGGACTCCATCTCCTTTTTGGATTCCAATTAGAGTTCTCCTAAGAACCAACTTTGACTGGTCTTAGGCGCCCTCTAAGGAGGAATCCAGGGGACTCTATTCCCACCAATCAGATTTAGATCTGATTTCACAAAGAGTTGTGATTGGTTGGGAAGAAGAGAAGTTGGATCACAGACAGTCTATAAATAAGACCCTGCGCCCAACCCAGATAGTGATTGGAAGTGATTGAAAGGAATCACAATTCCCACACCCCAAGGCTGCCTCTCCCCTCTTCCTCCATGCCAAACCACCTTCTCCCTCTCCTCTCCACATCCAAAAGGAGTTTTGGATTTTTGGTTGGTGCGATTCAGATCAAAGAAAGGCGATTGAAAGCTAGAAGGCTGCACTGCTGCAAAGGACGACTGCTGATCTTCAAAAGGAGTTTTGAAGATCCTCCAGATCAGATCCAGATCTAATTTTTGGAGACGTGATAGAGAAGAAGAGGATCTCCAGATCCAGCCCGAGTGGATACCGGTAGAGGCCAGGCACTTGCGTGGCTAGATCCAGAACCTTCCGCTGCATACAGGATCATCAACGGGTAATTGGATTACCCAAATCAGGTAAATTAAATTTGATTTAATTTATTCTTATTTTATTTTATTTATTAAAATAATAAGAATCAAATCTGAAACATCCTAGATCTGATATAGATCAAAGAAATTTTTTTTTGAAATTTATCTCTTGATCAGATCAGATCTGAACGAACCTGGACTGAAAAATCAGGATTTTCCTTCAGTGCGCCCCCTTCTTACCAATTTCTAGAGAGGGGACAAGCCTCTATCTACTCTCCAATAAGTGCATGACACATGGGCAGATGTCCAAGGGTCAAAGGTCAATGTTTGACCAAGTCAAAATACAAGAATTAGTAGGTGATAGAAAATAGTAAGTGTTGTCTCAAATTTATCTCATAAATTAAAACAATCATTTTCTGACTTAGACAAGCTCCAGTCAGACTAGATAAAGGTATCTGAGTGAGCACAAACTCATTTGGCTCAGTCAAGATAACTTTTATGATAGAAAAAGGAGAATGTTATGCTCAATCGTGTGCTAGCACGATTTCCTTGAACCTAATTAAATATTATTCAAATCAATTGAAATAGATTAGTCCAATTGATGATATCCAGATCCAAACCCTTATTTGTGTGATTCAGTTAGGTTCAGTTCTATATGGTAATGGGATATATCATGATCTTCATCATCGACATCATCGAAACTCCTTTCGATGGATCAGAACTCTTCTGATTTAGACAACTTAGAATGATCGATCATCTAAATCATTCTAATTGCTCCCAAAATCCACCAGTGACACCTAGCAGCATATGGTGGCAACCCATCAAAACTGAAAATGAACCTCTTGATGTAGCTACTTGTGTGATTAAGTTCTTCTATCTTGAGCTCCGATCAGATTAGGGTTAAGGTGAACTCGTCAAACCCTAATTTCTATCATATGATTTAATCATTCGATTTAAGTCCAATGTGAAAACCTTAATAGAAATTCTTTCTATTATTTCACTCTCTGCCATGGCCATGGGCTTATGGACTTGATTCTCATGATCATCATAGGGCTGCTCCTCATCCACCGAGGTAGATAGATTTCATCTTGGTGCAATCCAATTCCTACAATGAACATGCTATAGCCAACATACACCTCAGAATTCCGAATGGCTAGGAGATCGAGTCATGGTGTAGTCAAACTATAACACCCTCAAGGTGAACTGCCAATGCACCTCAGATCAAAGAATCAGACATACCACTGCAGCATCGAGTCAGTCATCGACGAGAAGGTAGACTTCCTTATGACTACTCGAGGTGGTCACGCTCAGTGCCCTCGTTCTCTAATGAGTACCTGTACTCTCGCTCTGGTGTCTCTACACTGTAGACTTAAGACTCATCTACTACAAAGAAGCGATTGTACACTAACCTTTCAGATCAATCACCATCCTCATGATGATCCTACGGTCATGAGCATTTTATGAGTTAATAAATGAAAATTCATGTCTTAAATTTTCAACTCTTAAAAATATGAATTATCAGTACCATTAACTCAAAGGATGTATCACAAACACTAAATACACTTATGTGATCGAAAATAATCCATTTTATTATTTATAGTCAAAATTATAATTTTGCCCTTACAAGTGTATTACAAGTGTCAGCCAATTCTGGCTTTTAAGACACACATATTTAACAAACTCGCACTTGACCTAAAGCCAATTGGCTATAAATCTAAGTCCCATCTTCTCAAAGTGGGCTTCAATCTTCTGCTGGCCCAATGACTTTGTAAGTGGGTCCACCGCATTGTCTGCGAAGTCGACTCTCTTGACCTCGACGTAATCTTTCTTGAGGTAATCACGGATAAGGTGATATCGCCGCTCGATGTACTTGGATTTTTGGTGAGACCTCGGTTTCTTAGCAAGGGCTATGACGCCATTGTTGTCGCAGTATAGAGGAATGACATCTGAGGGCATCACTTCAATCTCTGTGGCAAACTTCTTGTACCAGAATGCCTTCTTCGTAGCTTTAGACGCAGCGATATACTCTGCTTTCATGGTGGAATCTGCTATTACTGTCTGCTTGAAACTTTTCAACTGAGAACTCCACCATTGCACACAAATAGACTCCTAGATGTCGACTTTCGATCATCTACAACAGACATAAAGTTTGAGTCCGTATATCCCTGGACTTGGAGTTCTCCATTGCCAAAGATCAGTAACATATGCTTAGTTCTTCTCAAGTACTTAAGGATACATTTCAGAGAAGTCCAATGTTCTTCACCTGGATTCGACTGATATCTGCTTGTGATACTCACAGCATGGGCTATATCAAGTCGTGTACATAACATGGTATACATGAGACTCCCTATTGCTGAAGCATAAGGGATCTTGCTTATGCGTTCTATTTTCTTAGGTGTGCTAGGGCACATCTTTTTAGAAAGATGAATGTCATGCCTGAAGGGTACCAAACCCTTCTTAGAGTTTTCTATACTAAACCTCTTTAGTACTTCCGCTATGTACATCTTCTGTGAAAGTCCTAGCATCCTATTCGGTCTATCTCTATAGACCTTAATTTTCAGAATAAAGGATGCTTCTCCTAGATCTTTTATGAAAAATTCTTTAGATAACCACATTTTAACTATGGCCAACATGGTAATATCATTCCCAATAAGGAGGATGTCATCCACGTACAATACGAAGAAGACAACAACACTCCCATTGATCTTTTTGAAGACACATAGCTCCTCCTTATTTTTGATGAAACCAAATATTTTGATCATATCATTAAAATGAGTATTCCAGCTCCGAGATGCTCGCTTAAGTCCATATATGGACCTTTGTAGCTTGCATACCTTGTGATCATCATCACTGGATGTGAAATCTAGCGGCTGTTCCATATAGATATCTTTCTCAAGATATTCATTTAAGAACTGAAAGAAAATCCTGATTTCTCGGACTAGGTTCATTCAGATCAGATCAGATCAAGGAATATATTTTAAATTTTTTTTTCTTTGATCCTAATCAGATCTGAGATATTTTAGATCTGATTATTATTATTTTAGAAATAAAATAAAATTTAGATAAATTAAATCAAATTTAATTTACCTTGATATGGGTAATCCTATTATCCATTGATGATCCTATATGCAGTGGAAGGTTCTGGATCTAGCCACACAAGTGCCTAGCCTCTACCAGTATCCACTCGGGCTGGATCTGGAGATCCTCTTCTTCTCTATCACATCTTCAAAAATCAGATCTGGATCTGATTCGAAGGATCTTCAAAACTCTTTTTGAAGATCAGCAGTCGTCCTTTGCAGCAGCGCAGCCTTCTAGCTTTCACTTGCCTTTCTTTGATCTGGATTGCACCAACCAAGCTCCAAAACTCTTTTGGACGTGAAGAGTGGAGGGAGAAGATGCTTTGGTGTGGAGGAGGAGAGGAGAAAAGGCCTTGGGGCATGGAGAATTATGATTCCTTGCAATCACTTTAAATTACACATTGAGTTAGGTGCAGGGTCTTATTTATAGACTAACTGTGATCCAACTTCTCTTCTTCCCAACCAATCACAACTCTTTATGAAATCAGATCTAAATCTGATTAGTGGAAATAGAGTCCCCTGAATTCCTCCTTAGAGGGCGCCTAAGATCAGTCAAAGTTAGTTCTTAGGAGAACTCTAATTGGAATCCAAAAAGGAGATGGAGTCCCTGTCCAACAGGGACTCCTAGGCACCTCCAACTTGGGCACACGCCAAGGGTGGCGAGTGCCCTCTTCCTTGCCAGGTTCTGGCAGGAGGACAGGCCCCCACCAGCACTCCAATAGGTGCATGACATGTGGTCAAAAGTCAAAATATCAGTGGTCAACATTTGACCAATCAAAGGTAGACTTTTGACTAAAGTCAAAGAACAAGAAATGGTAGGAGATCAAAAATGGCAGGTAATGTCTTACAAAATAAGACAACCTTTTCTAACTTGGACAACCTTTAGTCAGACCATATGAAGACCTCTGATTGAGCACAAACTCCTTTGGCTCAGTCAGAACAACTTATTTATGATAGCAAAAGAAGAACGTTAGGTTCAATCGAGTGCTAGCACGATTTTCTTGAACCTAATTGAATCACATTCAGATCAATTGAACTGGATTAGTTCAATTGATGATCATCAGATTCAAACCTTTGTTTGTGTGACCCAGTTAGATTCAGTTCTGTATGGTAATGGGATATGTCATGATCTCTATCATCGACATCATCGAAACTCCTTTCGAAGGATCAGAACTCTTCTGATTCGAACAGCTAGAATGATCGATCATCTAAATCATTCTAATTGCTCCCAAAATCCACCAGTGACACCTAGCAGTATATGATGGTAACCCATCAGAGTTGAATGCGAACCTCTTGGTGAGCTACCTATGTGATTAAGTCCTTCTATCTTGAGCCCCGATTAGATTAGGGTTAAGGTAAACTCGTCAAACCCTAGTTTCTGTCATATGATGTAATCATTCAATTCGAGTTCGATGTGAAAATCTAAATAGAAACTCTTTCTATTATTTCACTCTGCCATGGCCATGGACTTCTGGACTTGATTCTCATGATTATCATAGGGCCGCTCCTCTATCACCAAGGTAGATAGATTCCATCTTGATGCCATCCAGTTCCTACAATGAACATGCTATAGCCAACATACACTTTAGGGTTCCATATGGCTAGGAGACCGAGTAATGGTGTAGTCAAACTATAACACCCTCAAGGTGAACTACCGATTTATCTCAGGTCAAAGAACCAGACACACTACTGCAGTATCGAGTTAGTCATTGACGAGAAGGTAGACTCCCTAATGACTACTCGAGATGGTCATGCTCAGTGCCCTCATTCTCTAACGAGTACTTGTACTCTCGCTTTGGTGTCTCCACATCATAGACTCAAGACTCATCTACTAAAGAGAAGCGATTGTACACCAACCTTTCGGATCAATCACCATCCTCGTGATGATCCTATGGTCGAGAGCATTTTATGAGTTAACAATGATTATTCATGTCTTAAATTTTCAACTCTTGAAGATATGAATTATCATTACCATTAACTCAAAGGATGTATCACAGACACTAAATACACATATGTGATAGAAAATAACCCATTTTATTGATTATAGTCAAAATTATAATTTTGCTCCTAAAAGTGTATTACAAGTGTCAGCTAATTCTGACTTCTAGGACACATATATCTAACAATCTCTCACTTGTCCTAAAGCCAATTGGCTATAAGTCTAAGTCTCATCTTCTTAAGGTGGGCTTCGATCTTCTACTGGCCCAACAGCTTTGTAAGTGGGTATGCCATATTATCTATGGAGTTGACTCTCTTGACCTCGACATAACCTTTCTCGAGGTAATCACAGATGAGATGGTATCGCCGCTCAATGTGCTTGGATTTTTGGTGAGACCTCGGCTCCTTAGCAAAGGCTATGGCGCCATTATTGTTGCAGTATAGAAGAATAGCATATGATGGCATTACTCCTATTTCTGCAGCAAACTTCTTGTACCAGAATGCTTTCTTCGCAGCTTTTGATGCAGCGATATATTCTGCTTCCATGGTGGAATCTGCTATCACCGTTTGCTTGGAACTCTTCCAGCTGACAGCTCCATCATTGGATATAAATAGACTCCCAGATGTCGACTTTCGATCATCTATATCGGACATGAAATCTGAGTCTATGTATCCTTGGACTTGGAGTTCTTCATTTCCAAAGACCAACATCATGTCCTTAGTTCTTCTCAAGTACTTAAGGATACATTTCACAGAAGTCCAGTGTTCTTCATCTGGATTAGACTGATATGTGCTTGTGACACTCACAGCATGGGCTATATCAGGTCGTGTACATAGCATGGCATACATGAGGCTCCCTATTGCAGAAGCATAAGAGATCTTGCTCATGCGTTCTATTTTCTCAGGTGTGCTGGGGCACATCTTCTTAGAAAGATGAATACCATGTCTGAAGGATATTAATCCCCTCTTAAAGTTTTTCATACTAAATCTCTTTAGTACTTTCTCTATGTACATCTTCTGTGAAAGTCCTAGCATCCTATTCGGTCTATCCCTATAGACCTTAATTCCTAGAATAAAGGATGCTTCACCTAGGTCTTTTATGGAGAATTCCTTGGACAACCATAATTTGACTGTTGTCATCATGGAAATATCATTCCCAATAAGGAGGATGTCATCCACGTACAATACGAGGAAGACAACAGCACTCCCACTGACCTTTTTGAAAACACAAAGTTTCTCTTCATTTTTGATGAAATCAAATATTTTGATCACATCATTGAAATGAGTGTTCCAGCTTCGAGATGCTTGCTTAAGTCCATATATGGACCTTCGCAGCTTGCAAACCTTGTGATCAATATCACTGGATGTGAAACCTAGCGGCTGTTCCATATAGATATCTTCCTCAAGATATCCATTTAAGAATACTGTTTTCACGTCCATTTGCCATATTTTGTAATCGAAATAGGCTGCAACGGAAGCAATGTGCGGATGGATTTAGCATAGCCACGGGAAAAGGTATTCTCGATAGTGAATGCCTTCGCATTGACTATAACTTTGCCACTAGTCTAGCCTTGAATGTTCACATTTTTCATCTGCACCAATTTTATCTCTGAAGATCCATTTACACCCAATAGGTACTATACCTTCTGGTGGATCTACCAAGGTCCAGACTTGGTTTGAGTGCATCGTGTCAATTTCTGACTGCATTGTCTCTAGCCATTTCTCGGAGTCGATATCTGATATCGTCTCATTGTAGATTTTGGGATCATCCCCATGAGCACCATTGCCTACGAGGAACGTTTCCTCTACTTTCTCTGAAATAATACCTAAGTATCTCTCAGGGGGCAGAAAACTCTTTTCGATCTATGAGGTGGAGGAGGTAGTGTTCTTATTGGCTCAACCTAATTTGGTTCCAATTGGTCCTTAGCTCATTGTACTTGTGAGACTTTCTCATCAAGCTTGATTTGCCTTCCAATGCCGCTATCTTGAATAAACTATTTTTCAAGAAAGATGGCATGTCGACTCACAATCACATTGTGGTCTTCTGGAATGTAGAAATAGTATCCTAATGACTCTTTAGGATATCCTATGAATCGAGCTCTGAAGGACCTAAACTCTAACTTATCCGTTTGTTGTCTTTTGACATGAGCCGGACAACCCCAAATTCTGAGGTGACTCAGACTTGGTTTCTTACCGTGCCATATCTCATACGGTGTGGTAGGAATGGTTTTAGAGGAAATCCTATTCAATAGATAAATTGAAGTCAACAATGAGTATCCCTAAAGAAAATCATGAAGGTCTGTGAAGCTCATCATGAATCAAACCATATCCAATAGGGTCCGATTTCTTCGTTCTGAAATTCCATTGAGTTGAGGTGTTCCTGATGGAGTCCATTGAGAGACTATGCTATTTTCCTTTAGATAGTCTAAGAATTCTTGGCTCAGGTCTTCACCTCCTCGATCTGATCGAAGAACCTTAATGGGTTTTTCAGTTTGTTTTTCTACTTCATGTCTGAATTCATTGAACTTTTCAAAAGCTTCAGACTTATGTCTCATAAGATACACATACCCATACCTAGATAGATCATCGGTAAAGATAATGAAGTAGACAAAATGGCCTCTAGCCAGCAGATCAAATGGGCCGGACACATCAGTATGTACTAGGGCAAGGAGATCTGTGGCCCTCTCCCCATGTTCAACAAAAGAGAGTTTAGTCATTTTGCCTTGAAGATAGGATTCACAAGTTGGATATGACTTGGAAGTCAATGGACTCAATAGCCCATTTTTCTTCAATTTGTTGATCCTATCTTCTGCTATATGACCTAATCTTAGGTGCCATAGATATCTATCATTTGGACTATCCCTAGGTCATTTGGCATTCACGTTTTACTCGACAGTTAGAATAGGTACATCAATATGTAGCTGATAAAGATTATTAATAAGAAAACCATTTGCAATTTTATTTCTTTCATAAAGAATGTTACAATGGTCCTTAAAGAAGATAATCACATAGCCTTCTTATGCTAAGCATGAAACAGAAATCAAATTCCTGCTAGCTGCAGGCACATAATAACAGTCTTTCAAAACTAAGTCTAAACCAGATGGTAATCGAAGAGGGTATGTTTCCACGGCTACTGCAGCAACTCTTGCTCCATTATCGATGCGTAGGATCATGTCTCCATCCCTCAACCTCCTGCTATCCTCAAGACCCTGCATGGAAGTGCACAGATGAGTACTAGAATCAGAGTCAAGCCCCCAACTGGATGCAGAAAAAATCATAAGGTTAGACTCAATAACGAGCATACCACCAGAAGGACCTTCCTTCTTGTTCTTCAGGGTGGCCAGGTAAGTAGGACAGTTCCACTTCCAATGGCCATCGCTGTTGCAATGAAAACACTTTCCTTTGCTAGTGGCTTTCATCTTCGGCTCTGCCTTCTTCTTCTTTGCTCCTTCCATCTTCTGCTTTTTCACAGACTTCTTTTTCTTTTTATAAGACTTTCTTTTGGAAGAAGTCCATTCCATAGCAAGAACTGAGTCTTTAGAACCTTTCATAGGAAGCTCAGCGGTAACCAGCATATTCATTAATTTGGCCAAGGAATTTTGAAGTTTATGCATGTGGTAATTCATGATGAATTATCCATATGCATCAGTCAAGGATTGCAGAATAATATCGTTCTGCAGGTCCAAGTCTAACTTCACACCGAGCTTCTCAAGCTCCTCCATGTCCTTGATCATTGTCAGACAGTGATCTTGGACTGACTGCCCATCATGCATCTTAGTCTTAAAAAGTTGTTTCGTGACTTGATACTTGGCTGCGTGACTCTGTTCACCAAACATCTCCTGTAGGTGAGCCAACATTTGGCGAGCAGTCCTGATATCCTCATGTTGGCGCTAGAGCTCATCAGACATCGAGCCCAACATGTAATATCTGGCCTTATTATTATCTTCGTCTATCCATTTTTCCAGAGATGCTCTCTGTTCAATAGATGGACGGGCTGGTAAGGTGGGAGGGTCCTGGTCCAGTACATGGGTTAACTTCTCGAAACCTAAAACTATTTTGTAGTTCCTGAGCCAATCTTTATAATTGGATCCAGTCAGTCTATGTATGTCTAGAATACGTGCTAATGGATTGGATGCAGGCATTTTCCTATAGAGAGTCAAAGATTCTAGTTAGATACTATAATTATGACTTGACCAATTTATTTAGGGATTTTATTTTTAAACAAATTAGCTCCCATTATTTTTTTAGATCCCTACACTCCCTCTGTAGAGATGCGAAAATCTCCATGATTAATGATTTCTAGTGGGTGGTGCGGTCTCACCAACTGACTCATCACCTCACCTAACAGTTATTGGTGATGGGTTAGCCAATAAGTGAACAACTCTTGTTCAATGATTCTCTAATCATGGTGCACCCAAACTTGGTCTCTAATTTATGAATCTCATCATATTCGGAATATTGATCCACTCCTAAGTTAAGTCAGACCCATCATTTGCATAGACTGGGTTCCTAATTGAGTCTCTCACCGTATCCAAAATATTGAGCCCAACTCATCCTCCAGCCCACAGCATCCAATGCCTAATAGACATGGTTGCATCTTTCCGATGCAATTGAGCCACTATATCCAGTCGAAAATAATCAACCCCGGGAAGGGCCTGCACATTTACAATGGTGGAAGACCTTAGACTTAATCTTTTCTTAGGGAGAATTGATTCAAGTCTCATTAAACTAGACTTGTCATAGTCATAACAATTATGACTAACCTAGTGGCATGGATTAGCTCGGATTATTGACCACCTCAGATCAAAACTGTGTCAATAGATATGGCTAGGTAAGTGAGATCGATGGAAGAAATATGCCATTAACTCGTACAAGAATGCATTCAGATCGAGTAGCTTTCAATTAAAAATCAGTCGGTCGTATGTGCCAAACTTACCTTAGACACCAAATTGTTGAGCCAAAACTAATTGGGTTAGCCTATAATCCAGACTCTAACCTCTGAGCTTAATTAGGTCTTGCTTGATTGTGACTCGATCTTGACCCAGACTTAATCCTATTAGGCTGGTCAATTTGAGCATTATTGATCCCATCTAACCAACTCTTGATTCGGTTTGATCAATCGCTTAGACCTAATTGAGCTATCGAAGCCTAAACTTAGTATTATGAATATGTCTTAGATCTGAAATTCTCAATTTTAGACCTAATTGATATTCTATAATCTTAATTTTTAATTAAGTAGGGTTCATAAATAAAATATGCACAATAAATCCTAGGGTTTCACTATCTAGGGTTTTGCAGAAAGTAAGTTTTGTGTGTCTGATTAAGGACGAACGCGCAGCACCCCTACACATTATAAGAACATCCCATCGAATGAAAAGAGAGGGCCTTTAAATTCTTCTTCATTCTTATGACCGGACGGCCAAGAGGAACGCCTTAATCAGGAACATGCAATACTACAAAACAGTTTTAGATCTATATCATATATCTCATATACAAATTAGATCTAATCATGGCATATTTTGCATACATCTCATGTATCGTATCATGCATATTTTCAGATCTAAATTATTTCATAATAATATAAAAAATTAGATTTAAATTAATTTAATCAAAATAAATTCTAATCTAGATAATTATGTAGAACTATTCTACAACTAGTCTAGACATGCATCAATCATATCTCATATGATATTTAAAATTAAATAATTTTTATTTATTATTTTTTAGATATTATTATAATTATTATAATATCAAAAAATAATAAATAAATAGATCTAAAATATGATTTAATTAGATTAAATCAAAAACATGCAAGACTATTCTATAGAACCATTCTATTTTAGAGGTAGTCATGCATATTTTCTAATCTTAGATCCAAATCATTTAATTTTAATTTTTTCTAATTTTAGATCAGATCATATCTCATGTTACATCTAAAATTACTTATTTTTTGATTAAAATAAATTTAAAATTAGATCTAAATATTTTTAGAACCTTGGCTCTGATACCAGTTGAAGAGAAATCCTGATTTCCCGGACCAGGTTCATTCAGATCTGATCAGATCAAGAGATATATTTCAAAATTTTTTTTCTTTAATCCTAATTAAATCTGAGATATTTTAGATCTAATTATTATTATTTTAGAAATAAAATAAAATCTAGATAAATTAAATCAAATTTAATTTACCTTGATATGGGTAATCCTATAATCCGTTGATGATCCTGTATGCAGCGGAAGGTTCTGGATCTAACCATGCAAGTGCCTGGCCTCTACCGATATCCACTCAAACTAGATTTGGAAATCCTCTTCTTCTCTATCATGTCTCCAAAAATCATATCTGGATCTGATCTGACGGATCTTCAAAACTCCTTTTGAAGATCAGCAGTCGTCCTTTGCAGCAGCGCAGCCTTTTAGCTTTCACTCGCCTTTCTTTGATCTGGATCGCACCAACCAAGCTCCAAAACTCTTTTGGACATGGAGAGGAGAGGGAGAAGATGCTTTGGCATGGAGGAGGAGAGAAGAAAAGGCCTTGGGGCGTGGAGAATTGTGATTCCTTTCAATCACTTTAAATTACACCTTGAGTTGGGCGCAGGGTCTTATTTATAGACTAACTGTGATCCAACTCCTCTTCTTCCCAACCAATCACAACTCTTTATGAAATTAGATCTAAATCTGATTGGTGAGAATAGAGTCCCCTGGATTCATCCTTAGAGGGTGCCTAAGACCAGTCAAAGTTGGTTCTTAGGAGAACTCTAATTGGAATCCAAAAAGGAGATGGAGTCCCTGTCCAACAGGGAAACTCCAGGGGCCTCCAACTTGGGCACACGCCAAGGGTGGTGTGCGCCCTCTTTCTTGCCAGGTTCTGGAAAGGGGACAGGCCCCCACCAGCTCTTCAATAGGTGTGTGACATGTGTCAAAAGTCAAAGTATCACTGGTCAAATTTTGACCAGTCAAAAGGGTAGACTTTTGACTCATAAGTTAAAAAAGCCAATCAAATACAGTGAAAATGGCAGGTAATGTCTTTACAAAATAAGACAACCTTTCTGAATCTTGGACAACTCATCAGTTATGAATATGAAGGCCTTGAATTAGAACACGTAAACTCCTTTGGCCGTTCAGTGCAGGATAAACTATTTAGTGAAGCAAAAGAAGAACGTTGGAAATTCATCGAGTGCTAGCAGATTTCTGAAACTAATTAGGAATCTTGCGGCATTCACAGTTAAGATCTTAAATAATTGAACTGGATTCAGTTCAATTGATAGATATCAAATTCAAGACCCTTTTATGTGTGATCCAGTTGAGGTTCAGTCTGTATGGTAATGGGATATGTCATGATCTCTAATCATCGACATCATCGAAACTCCTTTCGATGGATCGAACTCTTCTGAATCGAACAAGCTAGAATGATCGAGTCATCTAATCATTCTAATTGCTCCCAAAATCTCATCAGTGACACCAGGTTTAGCATGAACTATAGGGTTGGATGCGCAAACCCATGTTTAGCAGGTAGCGAATGGAACCTCTAGCAGCTCCTGTGTTAAGTGTTTCATGAGCCTAATCGCATATAGGTTAAGGATATATAACTCGTCAAACCCTAGTTCTTCATATGATGTAAATCATTCGATTCGAGTACCGGATGTGAAAATCTAAATAGAACACTTTTCTATTATTTCACTCTGTCTGGCCATGGACTATCTTGACTTGATTTCTCGAATGATCATCATAGGGCTGGCTCTCTCTACCACCGATTGAGGTAGATAGATTCCATCTTGATGCCATCCAGTTGCTACAATTGAACATGCTATACCCAACATTACACCTCAGGAATTTCCGTATGGCTAGAGACCGAGTAATGGTGTAGTCAAACTATAACACCCTTTAAGGTGAACGTATCGATTTATCTCAGGTCCCAAAGAACCAGACCACCACTACTACGGATCGAGTCATCATTGACGAGAGGTAGGACTTCCTAATGACTACTTGAGATGGTCACACTCGGTGCCCTCATTCTCTAACGAGTACTTTACTCTTGCTCTGGTGTCTCACACCGTTGACTCAAGATACTCAATCTTACTAAAGAGAAGCGATTGTACACCAACCTTTTTAGGATCAATCACCATCCTCGTGGATGATCCCTATGGTCGGAAGATTTTAGTGTTAGACAATGATTATTTCATGTCTTAAATTTCAACTCTTATAAAAATATGATTGATCATTATCATTAACTCAAAGGAATGTATACAGAACTAAATACACATATGTGATAGAAAATAACCCATTTTATTGATTATAGTCAAAAATTATAATTGCCCCTAGAAGTTATTAACAAGTGTCAGTCAATTTCTGGCTTCTTAGGGCACATATATCTAACAAAGAACGCCGTTTTCACGTTCATTGCCATATTTCATAATCGAAATAGCTGCAACAATAGCAATGTGCGAATAGATTGAGCATAGCTAACTTGCGAAAAGTATCCTGATCAATGCCTTCGTTAACTGACTATAACCTTTTGCACTAATCTAGTCTAAATGTCTCCACATTTTCCATGGCACCAATCTTTCTCTTGAAGGATCTATTTTACACTCAATAGGTACTATACCTTCTGGTGGATTCTACCAAAGTCAAGACTTGGTTTGAGTGCATTTGAGTCATTTTCTGACTTTCATTGCCTCTAAACCATTTCTCGGAGTCGCTATGCTGATTATGTTTCTCGTTATAGGTTTTGGATCCACCATTAACCCCCATTACCTTGAGGAACATTTTTTCCTATATCCTTTGAAATTAGTACCTAAGTACCTCTCAGGGAGAGGATGGGAAAAAATTCTTTTTCGATCGACGAGGTGGAGGAGGTAGTATATGGATTGGCAATTAATCTGAATTGATTTCATTTGGTCCTTAGCTCGTTGCTCTTATGAGACTTTCTCATCGAGCTTGATTTGCTTTCAATTGCCGCTATCTGTAATTAAAACTATTTTTCAAGAAAAGATGGCTTATCGACTCACAATCATATTATGAATCTTCTGGAATGATAGAAATATATCCTAATAACTCTTTTAGGATTTCCCTACTGAATCGAGCTCCAAAGGACCTATAGTCTAATTTGATCCGCTGTTGTCTTTTGACATGAGCGAACAATCCTAAATTCTGAGATGACTCAGACTTAGTTTCTTACCATGCCATATCTCATATGGTGTGGTAGGAACGATTTTAGAAAAAATCCTATTCAATAAGTATATTGCAGTTAACAAACAGTATCCCCCAAAAAAATCAGAAAGGTCTGTGAAGCTCATCATGGTTCATACCATATCTAATAGGGTCCGGTTCTTCCATTCTAAAATTTCATTGAGTTGAGGTATTTCTGGTGGAGTTCATTGAGAGACTATGCCATTTTTCTTGAGATAGTTCAAGAATTCCCGACTAAGGTATTCACCTTGTTGATCTGATCGAAGAACCTTAATGGATTTTCCCAATTTGCTTTTCTACTTCAATGTCTAAATCTTTGAACTTTTCAAAAGCTTCAGACTTATGTCTTCTATAAGATTACACAACATATTCATACCTAGATAAATTCATCGATAAAGATTTATAAAGTAGACAAAGTTGCCTCTAGTCGGATATCAAATGGACCGCACACATCTGTATGTACCCTAGGGCAAGAGATCCATGGTTTCTTTCCCCAAGTTCCTATAAAAGGAGTTTAGTCATTTGCCATGAAGGACAGGATTCACAAATTGGATATGACTCGGAAAGTTCAATGGACTCAATAGCCCGATTTTCTCCAATTTGTTAACCCTATCTTCTGCTATATGACCTAATCTTAGGTTGCCACAGATATCTTCATTTAAGGACTATTCCCTAGAACATTTTGATTTTATGGCTTCACATTTTTTGCTCGAAGTTAAAAATAGATACATCAACATGTAAATTGATAAAGATCTTAATAAGGAAACCATTTGCAATTATTCTTTGATAAAGAATGTTACAATGGTCCTTTAAGAAAACTAATTAACATAGCCTTTCTAATGCAGGCAAGAAATTAGAAATCAAATTCTTACTTTGCTTGCAGGCACATAATAACTGTGCTTTTAATACTAAGTCTAAATCAGATGTAGTCGGAAGAGGTATATTCCAATGGCCATGGCAGGCAATCCTTGCTCCCATTTTTGCATGCAGGATCATCTCACATCCCTCAGCCTCCTGCTATCCTCAAGATCCTGCATAGAAGTGCACCAAATGAGCACTAGAACCAGAGTCAAGCACCAACGGATGTAGAAAAAAATTCATAAGGTTAGGACTCAAATAACGAGATACCTTCCAAAGGACCAGCCTCCTTATTCTTCATGGTGACTAGGTATGTAGGACAGTTTTGCTTCAGTGGCATCATTGTGCAATGAAAATACTTTTCTTTATCAGCGGCCTTTTTTCCTTTTCTTTTCAAGCTCTACCTTTTCTTTCTTCTCCTTTCCACCATCTGCTTTTCGCAGACTTTCTTCTTTCTGTTTCCAAAAGCTTTCTTTGAAAAAGTCCATTCCATAGAAGCACTGAGCCTTTAGAACCTTTCATGAAAAAGGCTCAACGGTTAACTAGCATGTCATAAGTTCTGCAAGGAGGTTTTGAAGTTTTGCATATGGTAGTTCATGATGAATTGCCCATATCGCATTAGTCAAGGATTGCACAGAATTAATTAATTCTGCATATCCAAGTCCAACCTCACTCCGAGCTTCTCAAGCTCTTCCAAGTCTTTGATCATCATCAGACAAATGTATCTATGGATGACTGTCCATCACGCATCTTAGTCTTAAACAGTCGCTTTAGTTGACATTTGATACTTGGCTGCACGACTATGTTCACAAACATCTTTCTATAGGTGAGCCACATTTGGCGAGCAGTCCTAAATCTTCATGTTGGCGGTTGAAGCTCATCAGATATCGAGGGCCCAACATGTAGTATTCTGATCTTATTATCTTCGTCAGTCCACTTATCCAGAAGACGTTCTCTATTCAGTGATGGACGAGCTGGTAAGGTGGGAGGGTCCTGGTCCAATACATGAGTTAACTTCTCAAAACCCAAAACGATTTTGAAGTTCTTAGACCAATCTTTGTAATTTGGTTCGGTTCAGTCTATGGGTGCCAAAATTCATGCTTACGTGGATGATGCAGGACATTTTTCTATAGAGAGTCAAAGTTTCTAGTTTAGATATTGTAATTAAGCAACTTAACCAATTTATTTAAAAATTTTATTTTAAAATAAATTAGCTCTCACTATTTTCTCGAATCTCTACACTCCCTCTATAGAGATACGAAAATCTCTACGATTATGACTTCTAGTGGGTGGTGTGGTCCCACTAACTAACTCATCACCTCACCTAATAGTTATTTGGTGATGGTTAGCCCAATGAGTGAACAAACTCTTGTTCCATGTTCTTTAAATCATGATTGCACCCAACTTAGTCTCTAATTCATGAATTCTCACCGTGTCCGAAATATTGATCCACTCCTTAGTTAAGTCAGACCCACCATTGGCACAGATCGAATTTCTAATTGAGTCTCTCACCGTATCCAAAATATTGAGCCCAATCCATCCTCCAACCTGTAGCATCCAATGCCTAATAGACATGGTTTTCGTCTTCTCGGTTGCAACTGAAGCCATTATAACTAGCCGGAAACAACCAAACCCTGGAAGGACCCGCACTCTACAATGGTGGAAGACCATGGACTTAATCTTTTCTTAGGAATATTTTGATTTAGGTCTCATTAAACTAAATTGATATAGTTCATATACTATTATGACTAATCTAGTGGTATGGCGTTAGCTCAGATTATTGACCACCAATAGATCAGGAACTGAGTCAACAAACATGGCCAGATAAGTGAGGACCGGTGGAAGGGATATGCCATTACTCGAAAGACACATTCGATATCGAGTAGCTCGCCAATTAAAAATCAATCGGTCATAATCTAACAACTTTACCTTAGACACCAAAATTTTTGAGGACAATAACCAATCGGGTTAGCCTATAATCTAAGACTCTAACCCACAACTGAGCCTAATTAGGTCTGAGCGATTAATTCACGTGATTCGATCTTGACCAGAATCCTCTTAAACTGTCAATTTAAGCATTTGTTGATCCATCTAATCAAACTTTTTGATCGGTTTGGATCAACCGCTTAGACCTAATTGAGCTATCCAAGCCCGAATCCAGATTTATGGAAATAGTCTTAATGATCTGAAATTCTTAATTTTAGAATCTAATTGATATTTCATAAAACTTAATTCTCAATTAAGTTAGGGTTCCTAAAAACAAAACATGTAATAAGAATCCTAGGGTTTTGTAGAAAGTAAGTTTCAATTTCTGATAAGACGAATTTTGCGCAGCACTCCTAAATACTCATAAGGAACACTTCATCGAATGGGAGAAGAAGGATCTTTAAAGCCCTACTTTATTCTATGATCGGCGGTCCAAGGGAAATGCCTTTAATCAGAAATCAACTAATCTACAAAAATTAATTAAGATTAAGCATATATCTCATATAAAAAATAGATCTAATTTAAACATATTTTTGTATATATCATAAATATCATGCATGCATATTTTTTAAGATTCTAATTATCTCATAAATCATCTAAAAAATTAAATTTAAATTTAGATCTTATCAAATAAAATTTAATTAGACCTATTTTTGCCAGACTATTCCTCAACTTGTCAATCTCTTCTCTT
>QRFJ01006145.1:0-55185 GCA_006176705.1 Cocos nucifera | reverse complement strand
GTCCTGATATCTTCATGATGACGCCTAGAGCTTATCAGACATCGAGCCAACATATATATCTGCCTTATTATCTTTGTCTAGTCCATTTATTTCGGAGATGCTCCTCTGTTCATGAGGACGAGGTGGTATGGGTGGGAGGTCCTGATCCAATACATGGGTTAACTCTCGAAGCCCAACATAAATTTTGTAGTTCCTTAGTGAATCTATTATAATTGGATCCGCTTTCAGTCTAGTGTGCCAGGATATATGCCAACTGGATTGACGCAGATATTTTCTAATAGAGAGTCAAAGATTCTAGTTATAGATTACTGTAATTAATACATTGACCAATTTGTTTTAGGGATTTATTTGAAACAAATTAGCTCCCACTATTTTCTCGGTCCCTAAACTCCCTCTATAGAGATGCGAAAACTCTCCATGAATTAATAATTTCACGTGGGTGGTGCGGTCTCACCAACTGACTCATCACCTCACCTAATAGTTGATTTGGTGATAGGTTAGCCAATGGTGAACACTCTTGTTTCAATGAATTCTCTAATTTCATGTGCACCCAAAACTTGGTCTCTAATTTCATGGATCTCACCATATCCAAAATATTGATCCACTCCTAGTTAAGTCAGACCCCAACCAATTGCACAGACTGGATTTTCCTATTGAGTCTCTCCCAGTATCCTGAAATATTGAGCCCAACTATCCTCCAGCCCATAGCATTTCAAATGCCTAATAGACATGGATACATCTTTTCAGGTGCAACTTGATCCACTGTATCTAGCCTAGATAATCAAGGTGAAAAGGCCCGCACATCTACACCTGGTGGAAGAACCTCAGACTTAATCTTTCTTAGGAGAATGATTTCAGATCTCATTAAACTTAGACTTGTCATAGTCATAACAATTTATGACTAACCTAGTTGGCATGGGTTAGCCGAATTATTGACCACCTCAAAATCAGAATTGGGTTACAGACTGATGGCCAGGTAAAGTGAGATCGGTGGAGGGATATGCCATTAACTCATACAGATTCGCATTCAGAATCGAGTAGCTCCCAATTAAAAACAGTCGAGTCATGTATGCCAAACCTTACCTTAGACACAAATAGAGCCAAAACCCATTGGGTTAGCTACAATACAGACTTAACCTCTAGCTAATTAGGTCTTGCTTGACATGACTCGGATCTTGATCCATACTTAATCCTATAGGCTAGTCAATTTAAGCTTGTTGATCCATCTAATAAACTCGTGATCTCGGTTTGATCAACGCTTAACCTAATTAAGCTACCCAAGCCCAGAACCCAGTATTATGATATGTCTTAGACTCTAAAATTATTTAATTTAGATCTTAATTTAATATTTCATAATCTTAATTTTTACCTTAAGTAGGGTTCATAAAAAATTATGCACAATATCTAGAGGTTTCAGGATCTATGGGTTTTGCAAAAAAGTTAAGTCTTTGGGTTTCTAATTCAGAGATGAAGTGCGCAGCACCCTACACATCATAAGAAAAAACCCCCCAAAAACCCGCATTTTCGGGGGGGATGGGAGGAGAGTATCTTTAAATCCTTCTTCATTCTTATGGACCGGACGGCCAAGGAGGAATGCCTTATCAGGAAACATGTAATACTTACAAAATAAATTTTAAGATGCTCATTCATATATCCATATATAATTAGATCTAATTCTATGGCATATTTTGCATACATCTCTATGTATCGATCTGATATTTTTAGATCTAAATTATCTCATAATAATCTACAAAATTAGATGAAAATTAATTCTAATTAAATAAATCTTAAATCTAGATAAACTTATGTAGAACTATTCTACAACTAGTCTAGAACCCACCCCCCCCCCCCCCCCCCCCCCCCCCCCCCACCCCCCCCCCCCCCCCCCCCCCCCCCCCCCCCCCCCCCCCCCCCCCCCCCCCCCCCACCCCCTTGCATCAATCATATTCTCATATGATGATTTAAAATATAAATATTTTATTTACTATTTGATATTATTATAAAATTATAATATTAAAAAATAGTAAATAAATTAGATCTAAATATAATTTACCAAATTAATTTGAAAAATATATAAGACATATTTATAGAAACTATTCAATTTATAGTCACGCAATATTTTAATCTTAGATCAAAATCATTTAATTTTTAATTTTTTTTTCTAATTTAGATCTGATCACATCTCATTGTAACATCTGAAATCAGTTTATTTCTAATTAGAATAAATTTAAAATCAGATCTTAAATATTTCTTAGAACCTAAGTCTAACTTATAGCAGTGAAGGAAAATCCTAATTTTCCAACCAGGTTCGGTTCAGGATCCTGATCGATATCAAAGAGGTATAGTTTCAAAAAAAATTGTTCTTTATTAAGATTAGATCTAAAATATTTTAAATCTAATTATTATTATTTTAGTAATTAAAATAAATTTAGATAAATTAAATTAAATTTAATTTATCTTAAAGTGGGTAATCTGATTATCCGTTGATGATCCTATAAGCAGCGGAAGGTTTTGGATCTAGCCATGCAAGTGCCTGGCCTCTATCAATATCCACTTAGGCTGGATCTAGAGATCCTCTTCTTCTCTATCACATCTTCAAAAATTAGATCTGGATCTGATCTGGAGGATCTTTAAAACTCCTTTCGAAGATTAGTAGTTGTCCTTTATAGCAGTACAGCCTTCTAGCTTTCAGTCACCTTTCTCTCGTTTGGGTTGCACCAACCAAGAATCCAAAATACTTTTGGATGTGGAGAGGAGAGGGAGAAGATGCTTTGGCATGGAGGAGGAGAGGAGAGGTAGCCTTGGGGCGTGGAAATCTCAATTGCTCTTTGAGTTGGGCATAGGATCTTATTTATAGACTAAGCGTGATCCAACTCCTCTTCCTCCCAATCAATCACAACCTTTTGTGAAATCAGATCTAAATTTGATTGGTGGGAATAGAGTCCCTTGGATTCCTCCTTAGATGGTGCCTAAGAGCAGTCAAACTTGGTTCTTAAGAGAACTCTAATCGGAATCCAAAAAGGAGATGGAGTCCCAGTCCAATAGGGACTCCTGGGCGCCTCTAGCTTGGGCACACGCCAAGGGTGGCGTGCGCCCTCCTCCTCGCCAGGTTCTAGCAGGGGGATAGGCCCCCACCAGCTCTCCAATAGGTGCATGACACATGGACAGAAGTCAAAGTGTCAATGGTCAACGTTTGACCAGTCAAAGGTCAACTTTTGACCAAAGTCAAAGGACGAGAAATGGTAGATGACCAAAAATGGCAGGTATTGTCTTACAAAATAAGACAACCCTTTTCTGACCTGGACAGGCTCCAGTCAGACCAAGTGAAGGCCTCTGAATGAGCACAAACTTCTTTGGCTCAGTCAGGAACAACTATTTATGATAGTAAAAGAAGAACGTTAGGTTCAATCGAGTGCTAGCACGATTTCCTTGAACCTAATTGAATCTCATTCAGATCAATTGAACTGGATCAGTTCAATTGATGATCACCAGATTCAAACCCTTGTTTGTGTGACCCAGTTAGGTTCAGTTCTATATGGTAATGGGATATGTCATGATCTCTATCATCGACATCATCGAAACTCCTTTCGATGGATCAGAACTCTTCTGATTCGAACAGCTAGAATGATCGATCATCTAAATCATTCTAATTGCTCCCAAAATCCACCAGTGACACCTAGCAGTATATGGTGGCAACCCATCAGAGCTGAATGCGAACCTCTTGGTGCAGCTACCTGTGTGATTAAGTTCTTCTATCTTGAGCCCGATCAGATTAGGGTTAAGGTGAACTCGTCAAACCCTAGTCTCTGTCATATGATGTAATCATTCGATTCAAGTCCGATGTGAAAATCTAAATAGAAACTCTTTCTATTATTTCACTCTACCATGGCCATGGACTTCTGGACTTGATTCTCATGATCATCATAGGGCTGCTCCTCTACCACCGAGGTAGATAGATTCCATCTTGATGCAATCCAGTTCCTACAATGAACATGCTATAGCCAACATACACCTCAGGATTCCGTATGGCTAGGAGACCAAGTTATGGTGTAGTCAAACTATAACACCCTCAAGGTGAACTGCCGATGCACCTCAGGTCAAAGAACCAGACACACCACTACAGCATCGAGTCAGTCATTGACGAGAAGGTAGACTTCCTAATGACTACTCGAGGTGGTCACGCTCAGTGCCCTCGTTCTCTAACGAGTACCTGTACTCTCGCTTAGTGTCTCCACACCATAGACTCAAGACTCATCTACTAAAGAGAAGCGATTGTACACCAATCTTCCAGATCAATCACCATCCTCGTGATGATCCTATGGTCGGGAGCATTTTATGAGTTAATAATGATTATTCATGTCTTAAATTTTCAACTCTTGAAAATATGAATTATCATTACCATTAACTCAAAGGATGTATCACAGACACTAAATACACATATGTGATAGAAAATAATCCATTTTTATTTATTTTAGTCAAAATTATAATTTTGCCCCTAGAAGTGTATTACAAGTGTCAGCCAATTCTGGCTTCTAGGGCACATATATCTAACACTAAGCTTAGCTGCACCCACTGAATCTGCCACTACTCCTGAGGTTTCAGTACCTCCACTAGCTTCAAGCCCACCTACCAAGGTCCTGAAGGAAAAATGCTATTTTTAGGCACAGGATCATTCAAATCTAATTAGATTTGAAGGAATATTTCAAAATTTTTTCTTCTAAGATCATAATTAGATCTGAGACATCTCAGATCTGATCCTTTAATATATGATATTAAGATTAAAATAAAATTAAATCTAATTTAATTTCATACCTTATTTTAGATAATCAGATTATCCTGCGATGATCCAGATCTGTCTTGAGGTTCTGGAAGGAGCCACGCATGTGCCTGACCTCTACCGATGTCCACTTGAGCAAGATCTGGATGTCTTCTCCTTGTAAATTTTTTCTCCAAAGATTAGATCTGGATTTGATCTAAAGAACCTTCAAAATAATATATGAAAGCAGCTTATCCGCCGCGTAGATGCTAAACTCTTCACAAATTAGATTGGATCTTCTTCTCTAATTTATGCCAAACCTTTGGCATGTGGAAGAAGGGGAGAAAGAAGATCTGAGAGGGCATGAAAGATGGAAGGGGCGGCAACTTATGGACGTGGAAATCAGAATTCTGCAAGGGCCTTATGCACAGGTGTTTATATACAAGTTCCTTGGGCCATCTAGACTCCTAAGTGATCAAGCCACTCATTTGCTTGATCATCTAGGACTCCAATCTGATAACCCACATCGCCCACTTGATCTTCATCAGGTTTTGTCATCCAAGACTCCTCCCAAGTTGGCATGAAGAAAGGATAAGGAGGAGTCCATGGCACATGGGACTCCTCTCTTCAAGAGTTTGATCTAAATCAAACTCTATTAGAAATCCAATCTAGGCACCACAAAAAATCAGGAAATTAGGCACACCCAAAGTATGACTTGAGCCCATTCACATATCCAAAAATTAGATCAAAATAATTTTTAGAAAAGTTTTTAGAAGCCTCTGATCAGGTGACCCTTGGTTCTCTCAATTAGGTCAACTTTTGACCCTAGTCCAATTTGACTATGAATGGATTTAATTTCTACAATTAATCTAATCTAGAGAGGTTTTGGTCAGATGAAAATAAATCCATTCAAGATACAAGAATGAGTCAAATCAAATTTAGCTCAATTGCGATGAATCAAAGGATTATATAAGGAGAAAGTCAGGCTCAATCATGTGCTAGCATGATTACGTTGAACCTGATTGGATCTAATCCATATCAATCAAATTGGGTTAGCTCAATTGATGACATTCAAACCTAAATCTTTGTTTGTATTATTCAGTTAGGTTCAATTCTATATAGTGATAAGATATGTGACGATCTCTATCATCGATATCATCGAAACACCTTTTGATGGACCAGGACTTTTTTGATTCATACAATTAAAATGATCGATCATCAAAATTATTCTAATTGCTCCCAAAATCTACCAGTGACACCTAGTAGTATATGGTGGCAACCCATCAGAACTAAAAATAAACCTCTCAGTGTAGCTACCTATGTGATTGGGTTCTTCTATCTTGAGCTCCGACTGGATTAGTGTTAAGGTGAACTCATCACATCCAATGTCCGTCATATGAATTAATCATTTGATTCGAATCCAATATGAAAATCTAATAGAAATTCTTTCTATCATATTCACACTGATATGGCCATAGGCTTAAAGACTTAATCTCATGATTATAATAGGACTGCTCTTTATCTATCGAGGTAGATAGATTCCCTATTGGTGCAATCCAATTCCTATAATGAACATGCTATAGCCAACATACACCTCAGGATTCTGAATGGCTAGGAGATTAGGTTATGATTTAGTCAAACTATAACATCCTCAAGATGAACTACCCGATGCACCTCAGATTAAAGAACCAAACACACCACTATAGCATCGAGTCAGTTATTGACGAGAAGGTAGACTTATGACTGCTCGAGGTGGTCATGTTCAGTATCCTTATTCTTTAAAGAGTATCTATACTCTCACTCCAGTGTCTCTACACCATAGACTCAAGATACATCTATCCTATGAAAGCGATCCTACACCAACCCTCTAGATCGATCACCATCATCGTAATGATCCTAGGTTGGAAGCTATTTATGAGTTAATTATAAAAATTCATATCTCAAATTTTTAACTCTTGAAAATATAAATTATCATTATCATTAACTCAAAGGATTTATCACAAACATTTTAAATACACACTATGATAGAAAATAAATTTTTTATTAATTTATAGTCAAAATTATAAAATTATCCTTAGAAGTGTATTACAAGTGTCAGCCAATCTGACTTCTAGTGCACACATTTAACAAACTCCCACTTGACCAAACGCCAATTGGTTATAAATCTAAGTCCCATCTTCTTAAGGTGGGCTTCGATCTTCTGCTGGCTCAATGGATTTATCAATGGATCAGCCACATTGTTCGTAGTGTCAACTCTCTTGACTTTGACGTATTCCTTCTCGAGATAATCGCAGATGAGATGGTATCGCCTCTCGATGTGCTTGGATTTCTGGTGAGACCTCAGCTCCTTAGGTAGGGCTATGGCATCATTGTTATCGCAGCACAAAGGAACGGCATCTGATGGCATCACTCTAAGCTCTGCAACAAACTTCTTATACCAGAATGCCTTCTTTGTAGCTTCCGATGTAGCGATGCACTCTACTTCCATGATGGAATCTACTATCAGCGTTTGCTTGGAACACTTCCAACTGACAGCTCTATCATTATAAATAAATAGACTTTTAGATGTCAACTTTCAATCACCTATGTCAGATATAAAATTTGAGTCTATATACCCCTGGACCTAGAGTTCTCCATTACCAAAAACTAAAAACATATCCTTAGTCCTTCTTAAGTACTTAAGGATACATTTCACAGAAGTCCAATGCTCTTCATCTAAATTCGACTGATACCTGCCCATGACACTTACAGCATGGGCAATATCAGATCATGTACATAGCATGACATACATGAGGCTTCCTATTGCTGAAGCATAAGGGAACTTACTCACGCATTCAATCTCCTCAGGTGTGCTAGGACACATCTTCTTGGAGAGATGAATGTTATGTCTGAAGGGTACTAAATTCCTATTGGAGTTTTCCATGCTAAACCTCTTCAGCACCTCCTCTATGTACATTTTCTATAAGAGACCCAGCATCCTATTTGGTCTATCCCTATAGACCTTAATTTTTAGAATAAAGGAGGCCTCTCCTAGATCTTTCATGAGAACTCCTTAGAAAACCATATTTTGACTGTAGTCAACATGGGAATATCATTCCCAATTAGGAGGATGTCATCCACGTACAGTACGAGAAAGACAACAATACTCCCACTGACCTTTTTAAACATACATGGTTCCTCTTCGTTCTTGATGAATCCAAACGATTTGATTACATCATTGAAACCAGCATTCCAGCTCCGAGATGCTTGCTTAAGTCTATATATGGACATTTGCAGCTTGCATATTTTATGATCATTATCACTGGATGTAAATCCTAATGGTTGTTTCAAATAAATATCTTTCTCAAGATATACATTTAAGAACACCGATTTCATGTCCATCTACCATATTTTATAACTGAAATAGGTTACAATAGCAAGCAATGTGCGGATGGATTTGAGCATGGCTACTGGAGAAAAGGTATCCTAATAGTCAATGCCTTCGTGCTGACTATATCCTTTCGCTGCAAACCTTACTTTGAATGTCTCTACATTTCCATCAGTACCTATCTTTCTTTCGAAGATCTATTTATATCCAATAGGTACTATACCTTTAGGTAGATCTACCAAGGTCCAAACATGGTTCGAATGCATTGAGTCAATCTCTGACTTCATTACCTCTAACCGTTTCTTGGAGTTGATATCTGATATCGCCTCATCATAAGTTTTGAGATCATCACCATGAACCCCATTTCCTGTGAGGAATATTTTTTCTACGTCTTCTGATATAGTACCTAGCTTTCAGAAGGATGGAAAATTCTACTTGATTTACGAGGTGGAGGAGGTAGTGTCTGAGTTTGCTCAATCTGATTGAATTCCATAGGTTCCTTGGCTCGTGGCTCTTGAGAGACTTTCTCCTCGAGCCTAATCTATCTTTCAATGCCACCATCTTGAATAAACTATTTTTCAAAAAAAATAGCATGTCAACTCAATCACATTATGATCTTTTAGAAGATAGAAATAATATCCTAATAACTTTTTAGGATATCCAATAAATCAAGCTCTCAAAAATCTAGACTCTAATTTATCTTCCTATTATCTCTTGACATGGGCCGAACAACCCCAAATTTTGAGATGACTCATACTTGATTTCTTATCATGCCATATCTCATACGGTGTGGTAGGAACGGTCTTAGAGAAAACTCTACTCAATAAATATATAGCAATCATCAGACTATGATCCCAAAGAAACTCAGAAAGGTCCATGAAACTCATCATGGATCGAACTATATCTAATAGGGTCCAATTTCTCTATTCTGAAATTTCATTATGTTGAGGCATTCCAGGTGGAGTCCATTGAGAGACTATGCCATTATCCTTAAGATAGTCTAAAAATTCCCGACATAGGTTTTCGCCTCCTCGATCTGATCGAAGAACCTTCATGGGATTTTCTATTTGCTTTTCTACTTCGAATATGAATTTCTTGAATTTTTCAAAAGCCTCAGACTTGTGTCACATCAAATACACATATCCATACCGAGATAAATCATCGATAAAGGTGATGAAGTAGACATAATTGCCCCTGACCAGCACATCAAATAGATCGCATACATCAGTATGTACTAGGACAAGTAGGTCTGTGGCCCTTTCTCCATGTCCTATAAAAAGGAGGTTGGTCATTTTACCATGAAGGCATGATTCACAAATCAGATATGACTCAAAAGTCAACAGACTCAATAGCCCGAATTTCTCTAATTTGTTAATCCTATCTTCGGCTATATGACCTAGCCTAAGGTATCAAAGATACCTATCGTTTAGACTATTCCTAGGTCATTTTGATCCTATGGCATTCACATTTTGCTCGATATTGAAAATAGAAACATCAATATGTAATTGATAGAGACCATTTATAAGAAAACCACTTGCAATTTTATTTCTTTCATAAAGAATATTACAATGGTCCTTAAGAAAACTAATTACATAGCCTTTCTGTGCTAAACATGAAATAGAAATCAAATTCCTGCTTGCTAAAGGTACATAAAAATTGTTCCTAAGTACTAAGTCTAATCCTGATGGTAATCGTAGAGGATAGGTTTTCACAACTATAATAGCAACTCTTGCTCCATTCCTAATGCGTAGGATCATGTCACTATCCCTCAACCTCCTGCTATCCTCAAGACCCTGCATTGAAGTGCACAAGTAAGCACTAGAATCAGAGTCAAGCATCCAACTAGATGCAAAAAAAATCGTAAGGTTAGATTCTATAATAAGCATACTTTCTGAAGGACCTACCTCCTTCTTGTTCTTCAGGCTGGTCAGGTACAACAAGCAGTTCTGCTTCCAATGGCCATCAGTGTTGCAATGAAAATATTTTTCTTTAATAGTAGCCTTCTTCTTCGGCTCTGCCTTCTTCTTCTTCCCACCATCCATCTTCTGCTTCTTCACGAACTTCTTCTTCTTTTTAAAAGGCTTTCTCTTTGAAGAAGTCCACTCCACAATAAATACTGAACCTTTAGAATCTTTCATGGAAAGCTCAGCAGTAACCAGCATGTTCATGAGCTCAGTCAAAGTATTCTGAAGTTTATGTATATGGTAGTTTATGATGAGCTGTCCATACGCATCAGTCAAGGACTATAGAATTATATCAATTTGTAGATCCTAATCTAACTTCACATCGAGCTTCTCAAGCTCTTCTAAGTCCTTGATCATCATCAAACAATAATCTTGAACTGAATGCCCATCATGCATCTGAGCCTTAAATAGTCTCTTAGTGACTTGATATTTGGCTGCACGACTCTATTCACCAAACAACTATTGCAAGTGAGCCAACATTTGGTAGCTAGTCTTAATGTCTTCATGTTGGCACTGGAACTCATCAGACATCGAGCCCAACATGTAATACCTAGCATTTTTATCTTCATCCATCTACTTCTTGAGAGATGCTCTCTGATCTGCAGATGGATAGGCTGGTAAGGTGAAAGGATCCTATTTCAGCACATGAGTCAACTTTTCGAAATCCAAAATAATTTTAAAGTTTTGGAGCCAATTCTTGTAGTTAGGTCCAGTCAGTCTATGGGTGTCCAGGATATGAGCTAGTGGATTGGACGTAGATATTTTTCTATAGATAGTCAAAATTTTTAGTTAGATTTATAATTACACTTAACCAATTTATTTAGGAAATTCATTTTTAAATAAATTATGCTCCGACTATTTACTCGAATCTCCATACTTTCTTGGCAGAGATGCAAAAATCTTCATGATTATTGATTTTTAGTGGATGGTGCGGTCCCACCGACTGGCTTATCACTTCACCTAACAGTTATTAGTGATGGATTAACTGATGAGTGAACAACTCTTGTCCAATGATTCTCTAATCATGGTGCACCAAAATCTGATCTCTAATTCATAAATCTCATCATGTCTAGAATATTGATCCACTCCTTAGTTAAGTCAGACCTATTATTTGCACAAATTAGATTTCTGATTGGGTTTCTTAACGTATTCAAAATATTAAGCCCAACCCATCCTCCAACCCATAGCATCTAATGCCTAATAGACATGGTTGCATCTTTCCATTGCAATTGAACTACTGTATCTAGCCAAAAACAATCAACCCCAAAAAGTGCCCACACATTTATAATGGTGAAAGATCTTAGACTTAATATTTTCTTAGAAAGATTTAATTTAGGTCTTTTTAAACTTGACTTGACTTAGTCATAACAATTATGACTAACCTAGTGGCATGGGTTGGCTCGAATTATTAGTCACCTCGAATCGAAACTGGGTCGACACAAATGGCTAGGTAAGTGAGATCGATGGAAGGGATATGCCATTAACTCGATAAGAATGCATTCAGATCAAGTAGCTTCCAATTAAAAATCAATCGATCGTATCTGCCAGACTTACCATAGATACCAAATTATTGAATCAATATCAATTGGGTTAGCCTACAATCTAGGCTCGAACCATGGAACCAAATTAGATCTTGACTTGATCGAGTCACATCTCAATGTGATTCGATCTTGACCCAGACTTAATCCTATTAGGCTGATCAAATATAAGCTTTCTTTAATCCCACCTAACCAACTTTTGATTCGATTTAATTAATAGCTAGATCTAATTAAGCTACCCAAGTCCAGACCTAATTTCATGAATATGTCTTAGATCTAAAAATTCATAATTTTTAGATCTAATTAATTTTATAATCTTAATTCTTAATTAAGTTTTGGGTTTATGAATAAAACATATAATAAAATCCTAGGATTTCAGGATATAGAATTTTATAGAAAAATAAATTTTGGTTTTTGATTAAGAACGAACGCGCAACACTCCTACACATCATAAGAACACCCCATCGAATAGGAGGGAGGGTCTTTAAATTCTAATTTATTCTTATGACCGAACGGCCAAGAGAAACATCTTAATCAAAAATATAATTTCTATTACAAAACTAGTTAGATCTAAATCATATATTGCATATATAATTAATGATCTAATTTATACATATTTTGCATACATCTCATATACCATAACTAAATCAATCATGCATACTTTTAGATCTAAAATATCATATATTAAATCTAAAAAATAAAATTTAAATTTCATCACATCAATAAAATTATTCTAGATATTTTATAGAACTATTATATAACTAGTCTAAGCATGCATCTTTCATATCTCATATGAATAAATTAAAAATTAAAAACTTTATTTTTTATTTTTATATCTAATTAAAATAATTATAAAATTAAAAAAATAAAAATTAAATAGATCTAAAATTATATTTAATCAAATTAAATACATGATCATACTAGACTATACATAGAACTATTCTATACCTAGTCTAGTCATGCATCTCATACATATTAGATCTAAATGATTTAATTTTTAATTTTTTGCTTTTAGATCTAATCACATCTGATGTTATATATAAAATCTTTTAATATCAGATCATAAATAAAAATAAAATCAAATCTAAGATAGATCTGAAGAACTGCTAACACAACTCTGATACCAGTTGAAGAAAAAATGTTGTTTCCTGGCATAGGATCGTTTAGATCTAATTAGATCTAAAAAAATATTTAAAAAAATTTTCTTCTAAGATCATAATCAGATTTAAGATATCTCAAATTTTAATCTTTAATATTTGATATTAAAATTAAAATTAAATTAAATCTAATTTAATTTCATATCTTATTTTGGGTAATCAGATTATCCTGCGATGATCCCGATCTGTCTTGAGGTTCTGGAAGGAACCACGCATGCGCCTGACCTCTACTAATGTCTACTCAAGTAGGATCTGGATGTCTTCTCCTCATGAATCTTTTCTCTAAAGAACAAATCTTGATCTGATCTAAAGAACCTTCAAAATAACTTTTGAAAGCAGCTTGTCCGTCTCGCGAACACCATCACGTAGATGTTGAACACTTCATAAATTAGATTGGATCTTCTTCTCTGATTTGTGCCCAACCATTGGCACATGAAAGAAGGAGAGAGAGAGAGAGAGAGAGAGAGAGAGAGAGAGAATTTGAGGGGGCATGGAAGGTGGAAGGGGCGGCAGCATATGGATGTGGCAATCAGAATTCTGCAAGGGCCTTGTGTGTAGGTGTTTATATACAAGTTCCTTGCACCATCTAGACTCCTAAGTGATCAAGCAACTCATTTGCTTGATCATCTAGGACACCAATCTGATAACCCACATCGCCCACCTAATCTTCATTAGGTTTTGTTGCCCAAAACTCCTCCCAAGTTGGTGTGAAGAAAGGACAAGGAGGAGTCCATGGCGCATGGGACTCCTCTCTTCAAGAGTTTGATCCAAATCAAATTCTATTAGAAACCCAATCTAGGTGCCACAAAAAAACATGAAATTGAGCTCACCCAAAGTATGACTTGAGTCCAATCACATATCCAAAAATTAGATCAAAATGATTTCTAAAGAATTTTCTAGAAGCCTCTGATCAGGTGACCCTTAGTTAAATGTGCTCTAGTGAAAAGTCCTGGATGTTGACCATGAAGATTAGCTCCCTTGAAGTCGAGCTCAATACAATGAAAGAGAAAATTCAATCATCAAAAAGGAGCTCGATGTGATCCACCAGTCGAGAGGAGTATGATTGGGACTAGTCTAAAAGATTTTCAAAGCTCCAAAATCAATTGCATGCGGTCGAGGATTCATGCAAAAGTTATGAGCTCGGCTGGAGCAATCAAATTGTTGAGCTTCAACGAACCATCCAGAAGGTTGATGAGGAGATTGTCTAACTTTGGAAGTGATTGGTGATAAGGTGTTAGGAATTATGTCCCACTGCCAATCATCAGCCTGTTGATGGTTGAGATATTGTAATTAATTTATTAATTAATAAAAAATATTTTAGCATCTTTTTTCATCATAAATTTACATCTTCTAATGAACTTCATTGTTATGATGAAGTCCTTAGGACTATTTAGTTTCGATAAAGAGAGGATTTATCGATTAGTCCTTAAATTTGTTCACGACCAAATGATAGGCTGTTAATTAAGATGACAGCATCTATCGAGCATAGGTCACTATATGCCATATAAATTGGTTGTCCTCTTAATCAAGGAGTGTGGAGATACTGGTATGGCATATAGGTGACATGTATGGGTACATCATCATTGAACGTGACCAACTCCAGAGCATTCTGCTGTCGAGAATGTCTCTAATGGGATATAGGTATAAGTATCCCTTAGATCTAAGATCACCTCAATGACTTGCAAGCAACTCACTGTGCTTTAGTACCGGATTAACTAAATTTTTAATTCAGTAATGAAAGGCTTCTGGGCATAGTCAAGTACTTATGAAGTTGGAGTGTGATCAAGATGAAATTGACCACTCTAAGAGTTGGAGAAGAATGTATCACTGTATTTCAATATAGCAAAATCTTGGCCAGGATAATACGTCAGATGGATTTGATATTTTCAAACACAATATGGACAATCTGATCAAAGTTAATAGTTGAACTCTGAGGTGTCCTACAAGCATTTTGGTTAAGAGGATGAATTATATGGAAACTATATCTGCATGGGTTCTAAGAATTATTTTCTACACCTTCGACCTATCCGGCCATCGGATATCATTGCTAGATGGTCACTTCGACTGATACAAAAATTTATTTCTATGCTACTAACTTAGGTTCAGACCTATGAGGTTATACACATTAGATCTTATGATCTGATCTAATGATTGATCAATGATTAAGAATCATTCTAGGGTTAAACAATCAATACGATTGGTGTTTAACCTAGTGCAAGTGTTGCAGGAGGATCAATTAGCAATTGGATTACTAATTAGTTTAATTTAATTAAGTCAATAGGCTGAGATTAAGTCTAATTAAATATAATTTAATTAGATTTGATTTAGACTTGATTGGATTAAGTCCAATTGATTTATTGGATAAGCTAAGTGCAAGGAAGGACTAGTCCTAGTCTAACTAGGACTCGGATTAACCCAATTTTCTTATTTGATTAGAAAATAAATTAGAATTAAATTTGATTTAATTTGATTTAATTAAGTTCTTAAATGGGTTAGAACCTTATTTAATTGGATTGATTTAATCTTGATTTTATTTGGTTAAAAGATCTTGTTTGACCAAGTCAAAATAGGAGTCTTAGTGTGACTAGGACTCCCTATAACTTGCACCACTTAATCCTCATGCCCCATGCCCTTTTTGTTTTATTTCTTACATGAAAATTCTCCACTCCCATGACTTCTCACTCCCTCTTTCTCCCCTCCTTTTCTCATAAGAAAATTTGTTGGAGACCAAGTCAAAAGAGGAGTTAGTTTTGCTTAGGATTCTATGAGATAGAATCATTGTTGACCAAAACACCTTCCCTTGAGTGCCGCCCCCTTTTTTAATTAATTCCTATCTTATTCTATGAAAATAATCTCCTTTTTTATATACCCTCCCTTATTGGTCCATGCCAATAATTATGGAGGAGGCACCCAAGACAACTTCCCATATTTGGATATTCCTAGTCTAGGATTTTGATCTAACTTGGACTCTTGTTTTTCTCTATTTATTGAATAAATTTTATTCTAATTTTTAAATAAAATATAGATCTTTGGGAGAGGTTTGGGGTATGCAAAAATCAAAGGAAGAGGGTCCTTGGGCGTGGGGGTTCCATAGGCACCAAACTAGGTGTCTAGGTGGGAGAAAAGAGAAGAAGAAGAGGGTCTTCTTCTAGGGCTGTTTTATTTTCAATCTCTCCTCTTTTTTTTGATTTTTTTTTTGATAGAATCTCAGATCAGTAAACTCTCACCTTCTTTCTCATATTTTGAAGAGTCTAAATTTTGAAGAAGAGAACATCGGATCGATCGTCGAAGAAGGATCAGCACAGTACTAGTATGCTGTGCTAATTTCCTATATTGAACTTCAGATCAGAGATCGTAGGCTCGTGTGGATGACTCCTAGAGGTCGGACACATGTGTAGCTCATGACATCATCCTCAAGCCTGGATTAGCAAGTTAGAACATCTAACTTGCTTAGATAATAGATATAATCTATAAACTTCATACCTGCATTTGATGTAGTATAGATCTAGGTTGATCAATTTTTTACTTTTTTATTTGATTTTAATTTTTGATTTAATATCATACATTGATCATATAATAGATCTAAAATCTAGATATTTATATATTTATTTAAATAAATATTTAATTTATTTAAGTCTTTCACTGTAAGATCTTGAAAAAATTTTTAAGATCTATCTATAAAACCCTAGATCTGGTTCCTTCAATTGGTATCAGAGCAAGGTTATTATTACATGATTTTTATGTATATTTAGATTATTTCTTACATTAGATCTAATTTATAATCTAATTATTAAATCTAAAATTAAAAAATAAAAAAAAATTTACATCTCACGAATTGCCATAAGGTTGTCCTACCGTAAGGTTTACCCCTTACAGTGAAAAGATTATCCTAGTTCGTGATGATCTAACTCTAATCATAAATTTATTAGATTTGATCTAATTTTATTTATAATTTAATAGATTTAAAATAGTTTTATATTTAAAAATAAAATATTTTAGATTGCACGGACTGCCATAAGGTTGTCCTGCTGTAAGGTTTATCCCTTACAATGAATAGGTTGTCCTAGGACGTGCTAATTTAAAATATTGATCATAAAATTTTAGATTAGATCTGAGAGATTTTATGATCTAATTAAAAATATTTTAATCTAATTTTAATCTTTATAAATATATTAGACTTGATCTAAGAAGATTTATGATTGATTATTATTGAAACTATTTCAATTATATGAACCTATTTAGATTAGATCTAAAGTAGATTCATGTTTATGTTACTTGCATATTGATTATGAATCAAACATGCAACATGGTTGATAGAACCATGTTGTAAAAATATTTTACAAACATGAAAACTATTTTCAAAAAGCCAAATCCCAACCCTCAGCCCAAAACTTAATTAAGAATTAAGAAGTTGTTTGATTAGATTCTAAGATTGTAAATTAAAGATCGTATGACACACATCATAACACATTGAGTTAATGGGTTAGTGGGTATTAGGTCCATTAATTTGGCTAGACCTAGGGTTAGATTAAAGAATGGATTTAATTAGAGAATTAACAAAATCTAATCAATTATTATCTTAGATTAGCTCAAGGATTCTCTAGATCAATTGCAATAATCGTAGTTGATCAAGTCCATGTCTTTAACAAAACCCAAGATGAACTTGATTCTTGGCTATGCGGTCTAGCACGAACTGTTAGGTTGATCTAATTAAAACTAATTAAACTAGTTGGTGTCTAAGGTAAACCAGACCAGTAGATTTCAATTGGCAGCCTGCTTACCTAGTCATTTCTGATGGTGTCTAAGGCAAGCCTGGCAGACCCTTCCACTGATCGAACTTATCTTGCCTCTTGGTGAGATTATGTTTTGATCAGATCGCTTAACTATTCGAGCTAACCCATGTCAACTAGGTAAATCAGTTTGACCGATTTAGATGCTCCTAGACTAGCCTATTAATGGTCTCCCTTAAGCTGATTTGGTGAAGTTAGTGGAAGGATCATGACAAGCTGGTTAATCTGACCTACTCGCTTTTATAAATTAAATCCACTAAAATTATTAGGTTCCTAAAATAAAATAGTTATATGATAACTGGATCATAGCCTCCTATTAAAGTAGATGATAATGGATTCATCAGTTGGATAATCATTGGAGGCCCAAAGGCCTGGTGCTTATCGATTGATGGAATTATCATTCGTTATATGATCTCTTGGATACATCCTTCTAAATAGTGGTCAGGTGGGCTAACCAAAGTTGAGCCTGATCATTCATTGGTTGGATGGGCCAAGTATGATCATGTTAATGGTTGGACCTAACTAGATCCTTTTTTGAGAAGGCCAAAGCCAACTAATCAGGACTTGGGATAAAATTTAATTATTAAAAATTATTTGGAGAAATAATTGATTATGAACCTACCCTTAGATGTACATGGGTGGGCCAACCAAAGTTGGGCTCGTGTATAGTCTATGTGGATTCTAGTATCCACTAAGAAATTAGGATAATTTCTCGAATTGGAGGTAGAGGCTACCAATTCGAATAAAATAGTGAAAGAAATCTTTTGATTAAAATCTAAATCTTTAGGTTTAATGAATCAATTACTAATTAGATTTTGGTTTTTCTTTGTGCAGACATGGCCTCTTCCCTATCGCTCTGATCATTGTTGGATAACGATAAGTTGGTGGGATCCAATTTCGGTAGCTGATACCGAAAGTTGAAGATTATCCTGGAGCATGAACGGATTCTATATGTGCTAATGAATCCTGCACTTGAGGAGCCAACTGCCAATGCACGTGAAACAATCAGAGACACTTATCAGAAGTGACTCAATGATCGAATCATGGTGCGCTGCATTATGCTGGCTACGTTGAGCGATGAGTTCAATCACAGATTTGAGACAGCTCAGCCAAATGAAATGCTCTAAGTGTTGGAGGATTCTTTTGGCATACCCGATGATGTTAAGAGGCACAAGACTAGTTGCACCATCTTCAATACCAGAATGCGGGATGGAGCCTTTGCCACTGATCATGTACTATATATGATCGAGCTGATAGAGTGCTTGAGCAAACTCGGCTTTTTCTTGCATGAACAACTTGGCAAAGATGCAATACTGAACTCACTGCCAAAGTCCTATCTCCCTTTCCTTACTCATTATAGAATGACAAAGTCTGAAGTAAACTACCATGGCTTACTAGGGTTACTTCAAAACTTTAAGAAGGATCACCAGCTCCATAAAGAGTCGATGAACTTAGTGGGAGGTTCATCTTCTGGTTCTCGACCCTTTAGGAAAGGAAAGAAGAACAAGAAGAAGAAAATAAAGAAGGTGCAAGTTCAGGTTGGGACATCAGTGCAGGGCCAGACTAGGAAGATCAAGCCTGATAAGAGTCAAGCTGAATGTATCTTTTGCAAGAAGCGGGGGCACTGGAAGAGAAACTATCCTTAGTACATTGCCTCCCTAGATCCAAACAGGCAGAGAAAGAAGCAAGCTGTTGCTGGGCAAGATATTTATATGATAACTCCTTATAATTTTTTTATTTGTGATATTATTGATTGGGTATTGGACACTGGTAGCCTTTACCATATTTGCAATTCGTTGTAGGGATTGCAGGTTAGTAGAAGATTCGAGCAAGGTGAGAGATTCCTAAATGTTGGAGATGGAAGATCAGTTCTAGTTCTAGCTTTAGAAATTTTGAAACTTGTATTTGAATCTCATACCGTTGCTCTTAGTGATTGTCATTTCTATCCTGCTTTTATTTTAAATATCATTTTTGTAAGCCTTTTGGCAATGAACAATTATGAAATTTCAATAAAGAAATGAGTTTATAATGTCATTATGAACGGTGTTACTACTTTCTATGGATAATTGAACAATGGTGTATATATGTTATCATAACTTATTAATATAGTCTATTCTATTGGCAAGCACCCTAGATTAGATAGTGTATCAGATATCTACTTATGGCACTATAGGCTAGGTCATATAAATAAGAACAGGATAAATAGGTTGACTCAAGAGGAAATTCTCGAAGTCAATGATTATGAATCACTTCCAATCTGTGAGTCTTGTCTTCTTGGTAAAATGACCAAGTCATCTTGACTGAAAAAGGTGAGAGAGCCAATGAGCTCTTAGGTCTAGTACATACTGATGTATGTAGATCAATGAGCATAAGTGCTAGATGTGGATATGTCTATTTCATCATTTTCATAGATGATCTATCCAGATATGGATATATCTATCTGATGAAACATAAGTCAGATTCTTTTGAAATATTCAAATAATTATGAAGTAAAGTAGAAAAATAAATTGGGAAGAGTAATAAAACTCTTCAGTCTAACCGAGGAGGAGAATACCTTTTTGGTGAGTTTCTCATATATCTAGAAGAGAATGAAATTCTCTCCCAATGGACTCCTCCTGAAACACCACAGCATAATGATGTATCTGAAAGGAGGAATCAAACTTTGTTAGATATGGTTCGATCCATAATGGGATTTGCCAGCTTGCCGATATCCTTCTGGAGATATGCACTCGAATCGACTTGTTATCTATTAAATAGGATTCCAAGTAAGTCTGTAATTAAAATCCCATATGAGATATGGACAGGGCATAAGCCAGCACTTTCACACCTTAGGGTTTGGGGGTGCCCAGCTTATGTCAAAATGTTATTTACATACAAACTTGAACCTAGGTCTGACAAGTGTACATTCATAGGGTACCCAAAAGAAATCAAAGGATACTATTTCTACCATGCTAATGAACAAAAGATATTCGTCAGTCTTAGGACAACCTTTTTGAAAAAGGAGTTTCTTAGTAAAGGAACTGTTGCCTCTAAGATTGAACTTGATGAAATTCAATAGGTAAAAAGTCTGACATAGAATGTTGAACCTAAGTTGGATTTGATCAGATCAGATCTGAAGCCTTGTGAACCCACACCATTAAGATGATCCAGTAGAGTACCACACCATCTAGATAGATACTATGGATTCTTGATCTAGGATGGTGATCCCATCGAACTCGATGAGAATGATAAGGACCCGATCACTTATATGGATGCGAAGCAGAGATCCAACTCTAAAAAATGGCTAGAAGCCATGAGATCCAAAATGGATTCAATGAAGATCAATGATGTATGGACATTAGTTGACCCACCTGAAGGGGTTAAATTCATTGGATGTAAATGGATCTTCAAAAGAAAGAGGAGCACAGATGAAAAGGTGGAGACCTATAAAGTCCATCTGGTTGCCAAGGCGTATCGTCAATGTTATGGTATTGACTATGACGAGACGTTCTCCCCTATGGCAATGCTCAAGTTAGTTCGGATCATGCATGCCATTACTACCCATCTAGACTATGAGATCTAGCAGATAGATGTGAAGACAGCTTTTCTAAATGCAGAGCTGACCAAAGAGGTGTATATGATATAACCTAAGGGTTCATATCCATAGATAGGTCCAAGGTGTGCAAGCTTTAGAGATCCATTTATGGATTGAAGAAGGTATCTCGGAGTTGGAACATGCATTTTGATAAAGTGATCAAAATGTATGACTTCGTTAAAAATGGAGAAGAATCCTGTATTTACAAATGGACAAATGGTCCAATAGTGGTATTTCTTATTTTGTACATGGATGACATTCTCTTAATCGAAAATGATATTCCCGCACTACAAGGGATAAAAGTTTGGTTGTCATAAGGATTCTCCATGAAGGACTTAGGTGAAGCATCCTACATCCTAGAGATGAAGATCTATAGGGATAGATCTAAAAGGATGCTTGGTATATCCCAGTCCACGTACATAGAAACTATGCTGAAGAGGTTTAGCATGGAGAATTCCAAAAAGGGCTATCTTTTGATAGACCAAGAAATTTCTCTCTCCAAGAAGGATTGTCCAACAACTCCTGAAGAAAGAAAGCGTATGAGTAGAATTCCATATGCTTCGATAGTGGGGTCTATTATGTATGCAATGACATGTACGAGACTAGACATGGCATACTCACTAGGAGTGGTGAGTAGACACCAGTTTGACCCTGGAGAAAATTACTGGAAGATGGTTAAAACCATCCTTAAGTATTTGAGAAATACTAAGAACCAATGGTTGGTTTATAATGAGTCAGAACTGAAGCTTGTGGGGTTTACAGACTCCAACTTTCAATCTGATCATGATAACAGTAAAAGTATGTCAGGGTATATCTTTACTCTAAATGGTGGAGCCATCTACTAGAAAAATTTCAAGCAGCATATAGTGGTTGACTCTGTTTGCGAAGCAAAGTACATGGCAGCATCAGATGTAGCAAAGAAAGCGGTGTGGCTGAGAGAGTTCATCATTGAGCTTGGAGTAGCACCCTCCATTGATGGTCCAGTCCTACACTACTGCGATAGCATCGACACCATAGCTCAAGCAAAAAAATCAAAGGCACATTAGCAGACAAAGCACATTCTACGCTGCTTCTATTTGATCTGTGAGATCGTGGATCATGGTGACATCAACTTTCAGAAGATCGATGGAAAGGAGAACCTAGCCGACCCCTTCACTAAAGCCCTAGCAATCAAGAAGTTCGACAACCATAAGTCAAAGATGGGTATTAGATACTGTGCCGAGTGGCTTTAGGATAAGTGGGAGTTGTTGGAAATTATTCCAAAATCAATCGTCAGCTTGTTGACGGTTGAGATATTGTAATTAATTTATTAATTAATAAAAAATATTTTGACAACTTTTTTCATCATAAATTTACATCTTCTAATGAACTCCATTGTTGTGATGAAGTCCTTAGGACTATTTAATTTTGATAAAGAGAGGATTTGTTGATTAGTCTTTAAATTTGTTCATGACCAAATGATAGGCTGTTAATTAGGACGATAGCATCTACTGAGCATAGGTCACTATATGCCATATAGGTTGGTTATCCTCTTAACCAAGGAGTGCGGAGATACTAGTATGGCATACAGCTAAGATGTATGGGTACACCATCATTGAACATGACCAACTCTAGAGCATTCTACTATCGAGAATGTCACTAATGGGATATGGGTATAAGTATCCCTTAGACCTGAGATCACCTCAGCAACTTGCAAGAAACTCACTATGCTTTGGTATTAGACTAACTGAATTTCTAATTCAATAATGGAAGGCTTCTGGACACAGTCAAGTACTTGCAAAGTTGGAGTGTGATCAAGATAGAATTGATCACTCCAAGAGTTGGAGAAGAATGTATCACTGTATTTCAATATAGCAAAACCTTGGCTAGGATAATCCATCAGATGGATTTGATATTTTGAAATACAATGTGGACAACCTAATCAGAGTTGATAGTTGAACTCTAAGGTGTCCTACGAGCATTGTGGTCAAGGGGATGAATTATATGAAAACTATATCCGCATGGGTTCTAAGGATGGTGTTCTATACCTTCAACCTATCCGGCCGTCGGTATCATTGCTAGATGGTCACTTCGATTGGTATAAAAATTTATTCCTATGCTACCGACTTAGGTTTGGATCTATGAGGTCATACATACTAGAGTTTACAATCTGATCGGATGGTTAATTAATATTAAGAATCATTCTAGGGTTAAACAATCAATATGATTGGTGTATAACCTAGTACAAATGTTGCAGGAGGATCGATTAGCAATTGGATTGTTAATTGACTTAATTTGATTAAGCCAATAGACTGAGATTATGTTTAATTAAATATAATTTAATTAGATTTGGTTTGAGCTTTGGATCAAATTCAATTGATTTATTGGATAAGCCAAGTGCAAGGAAGAACTAGTCCTAGTCTAACTAAGAATCGGATTAACCCAATTTTTTAATTTGATTAGAAAATAAATTAAAATTAAATCTAATTTAATCTAATTTAATTAAGTCTTTAAATGGGCTAGGGTCTTATTTAATTAGATTGATTTAATCTTTATTTTATTTGGTTAAAAGATCTTGTTTGATCAAGTCAAAATAGGAGTCCTAGTGTGATTAGGACTCCCCATCACTTGTGCCACTTAATCCTCATGCCTCATGTCCTATTTGTTTTATTTCTTACATGAAAATTCTCCACTCCCATGGCTTCTCATGCCCTCTTTCTCTCCTCCTTTTCTCCTAAGGCAATTTGTTGGAAGACCAAGTCAAAAGAGGAGTTAGTTTTGCTTAGGATTCTATGAGATAGAATCCTTATTGACCAAAACACCTTCTCTTATGTGCCGCCCCCTCTTTTAATTAATTCTTCTCTTATTTCATGAAAATAATCTTCTTTTTTGTGTGCCCTTCCATGCTGGTCCATGCCAATAATTGTGGAGGAGGTGCCTAAGAGTTGGGCGCCCCAACAACTTTCCATGTTTGGATATTCCTAGTCTAGGATTGTGATCTAACTTGCATTCTTCTTTTCCTCTATTTATTGGATTAATTTTGTTGCAATTATTTTATGGAATATAGGGCTTTAGGAGTGGTTTGGGGTGTGCAAAAATCAAAGAAAGAGGATCCTTGGGTGTGGTTGTTTCATAGGCACCAAACTAGATATCTAGTGTTAGATATGTGTGCCCTAGAAGCTAGATTGGCTGACACTTGTAATACACTTCTAAGGATAAAATTATAATTTTAACTATAAATAATAAAATAAGTTATTTTTTATCATACTGTGTATTTTAAAGAATCTGTGATACATTTCTTAAGTTAATGGTAATGATAGTTCATATTTTTAAGAGTTGAAAATTTAAGACATGAATTTTCATTATTAACTCATAAAATGCTTCCGACCGTAGGATCATCATGAGGATAGTGATTGATTCGAAAGGTTGGTATATAATTATTTTTTTTGGATAGATGAGTCTTGAGTCTATGGTGTAGAGACATCGGAGCGAGAGTACAGGAACTCGTTAGAGAATGAGGGCACTGAGTGTGACCACCTCGAGCAGTCATGAGGAAGTCTACCTTCTCATCGATGACTAGCTCAAAGCTGTAGTGCTGTGTCTGGTTCTTCGATTTGAGATGTGTCGGTAGTTCATCTTGAGGGTATTATAGTTTGACTACACCATAACTTAATCTCCTAGCCATTCGGAACCCTAAGGTGTATATTGAATATAGTATGTTCATTGTAGGAATTGGATTGCACCAATAGGAGATCTATCTACCTCGGTAGATGAGGAGAAGTCCTATGATGATGATGAGAATCAAGTCCATAAGCCCATGTCCATGGTAGAGTGAAATAATAGAAAGAGTTTCTATTAAGATTTTCACGTTGGACTTGAATCGAATGATTAATTCATATGACGAAAATTAGGGTTTGACGAGATCACCTTAACCCTAATCCAGCCGGGGCTCAAGATAGAGAAACTTAATCACACAGGTAACTACACCGAGGGGTTTGCTTTCAGTTCTGATGGGTTGCCACCATATGCTGCTAGGTGTCACTGGTGGATTTTGAGAGCAATTAGAATGATTTAGATGATCGATCATACTAGTTGTCTGAATCAAAAAAGTTCTGATCCATCGAAAGATGTTTCGATGATGTTGATGATAGAGATCGTGATGTATCCTATTATCTATATAACTAAACCTAACTGGATCATACAAATAAGGATTTAGATCTAAATGTCATCAATTGAATTAACCTAGTTCAATTGATTTGATTAAGATTCAATTAGGTTCAAGAAAATCATGCTAGCACATGATTGAGCCTAATGTTCTCCTTTAACAATCATTAAAGCTTGTCTCGACTAAGCCAAATGTGTTTGGGCTTACTCAAAACTTTTACTTGGTCTGACTGGAGCTTGTCCAGGTTAGAAAAGGGTTGTCTTAATTTATGAGATAAATTTAAAACAACACTTGCCATTTTCGATCACTTGCTAAATCTTATTTTCGAACATTAGTCAAATGTTGACCCTGGACACTTAGACATCTGCCCATGTGTCATGCACCCATAGGAGAGTACCTGGGGCCTTGTCCCCCTGCTAAAATGCAAACAAAAAGAGGGAGCACACCTCATGAGGATAAAGTTGGAGTCCCATATAGATGGGACTCCAGGGTTGCTTCAGGGGATTAAAATGTGTGGTGCCACGAAGTCTTGTTTGACCCAGTCTTGGCACCACCATAGGAGGGTTTTGAGGGTCTCTCATCTAATTGGATTAGATGATATCATTTCACCAATCAGATTTAGATCTTTTTGCATAAAGGGCCATGATTGGCCAGGATGATGTGGCACTGCATGGTGCAGTAGGTCTATATAAACCCTGTCTGCACTTAGAATTTAATGCTTCTACCTTTAGCTGATGCCACATAGCCTCTCTCCCTCCTTCATGCCACCCTTTGGTCCTCTCTCTCCTCTCCACACCCAAGGGCTTTTGTGCATGAACAAGATGCGTTCCAAGCAAGTGAAAGGCGCGAAGAAAGGAAGAGGGTAGCACTATTATAAGAGATAATGACTATTTTTCAAAAATAGTTTTGAAGATCTTCAAAATCAGATCTAGATCTAATTTTTAAAGAATTAATTGAGAAGAAGAAGATCTCTAGATCCTACCTGAGTGGATACCGATAGAGGCCAGGCACTTGCATGGCTACATCTAGAACCTTAGGCAAACATCGGGCTCATCATAGGATAATTGGATTACCCAAAATAAAGATATAATTAAGTTAGATTTAATTTTTATTTTAATTTTTATTATTAGATAAATAAGATCAAATTTTAAGAGTCTCATATCTGATTAGGATCTTAGAAATTTTTTTTTTAAAATATCCCTCTTGATCCAATCAGATCTGAACGAACCTAACCTAGAAAATAAGGCTTTTCCCTTCAACTAGTATCAGAGATAGATTTCATAATTTATTAGATCTAATTTTAATATATTTTTGATCTAATAATTAGATGATTTTAGATGTCACATTAGATGTGATTAGATCTAAAATTAAAAAATTAAAAATTAAATAATCTAGATCTAAGGTATATGAGATGCATGACTAGACTAGGAATAGAATTGTTCTATGTGTAGTCTAGCATAAGCATAATTTTAATTTAATTAATTATAACTTTTAGATCTACTTATTTACTATTTTTTGATATTATAAATATTATAATTAGATCTAAAAAAAAAAAATAAATTATTTAATTTGTTCATATGAGATATGATAGATGCATGTTTAGATTAATTATAGAATAGTTCTACAAAATTATCTAGAATAAATTTTAATTTGATATGATCAAATTTAAATCTTATTTTTTAGATATTTATATGATAATTTAGATCTAAAAATATGCATGATATGATACATGAGATGTATGCAAAACATGTTTTTAGTTAGATCAATTTTTTATATATGTGATATATGATGTAGATCTAACTAGATTTGTAGGTTTATCATGTTTTTGATTAAGGCATTCCCCTTGGTTGTCTGGTCATATGAATGAAGTAGGGTTTAAAGACCCACTCCTCCCATTTGATGGGGTGTTCTTATGGTGTGTAGGGGTGCTGCATGTTCATCCTTAATCAAAAATTAAAAACTTATTTTCTACAAAACCCGAGATCCTAAAATCCTAGGATTTTATATACATGTTTTGTTTATGAACCCTAAACTTAATTAAGAATTAAGATTATGAAATATATTAGATCTAAAATTAAGAATTTTTAGATCTAAGACATATTCATGAAATTGGGTTCGAGCTTGGATAGCTCAATTAGGTCTAGCGGTTGATCAAACCGAATCAAGAGTCGGTTAGGTGGGATCAAGAGTACTTAAATTGACTAGCCTAATAAGATTAAGTCTGGGTCAAGGTCGAGTCACATAAGTGATCGATCAAGTTAAGATCTAATTAGGCTTAGTGGTTAGAGTCTAGATTGTAGGCTAATCCAATTGGTTCTGGCTCAATAATTTGGTGTCTAAGGTAAGTTTGGCAGATACGATCGACTGATTTTTAATTGTGAGCTACTCGACTCGAATGCATTCTTGTCGAGTTAATGGCATATCCCTTCCATCGGTCTCACTTACCTAGCCATATTTGTTGGCCCAGTCATGATCTAAGGTGGCTAACAATCTGAGCTGACCCATGCCACTAGGTTAGTCATAATGGTTATGTCTATGTCAAGTCAAGTTTAAAGAGACCTAAATCAAATCTTCCTAAGAAAAGATTAAGTCTACGGTCTTCCACCATTGTAGATGTGCGGGCCCTTTTCGACGTTGATTGTTCTCGGCTGGTCATAATGGTTCAGTTACACCAGGAAGATGCAATCATGTCTATTAGTCATTGGATGCTACGGACTGGAGGATGGATTGGGCTTGATATTTTGGATATGGTGAGAGACCCAATTGAGAATCCAATCTATGTAAATGGTGGATCTGACTTAACTAAGGAGTGGATCAATATTTTGGGCATGGTAAGATTCATGAATTAGAGACCAAGTCTAGGTGCACCATGATTAGAGAATCATTAGACAAGAGTTGTTCACTCATTAACTAACCCATCACTGATAATTATTAGGTGAGGTGATGAGTCAGTTGGAGGGACTGCACCATTCACTAGAAATCAGTAATTCTAAAGATTTTTGCATCTCTACAGAGGGAGTGTAGGGATCCGAGAAAATAGCGAAAGCTAATTTATTTAAAAATCAAACTTCTAAATAAATTGGTCAAGTCTTAATTACAAAATCTAACTAGAATCTTTGACTCTCTATAGAAAAAAGAAAAATATCTGCATCCAATCCACTAGCCCATATCTTGGACACCCATAGACCGATCGGACCCAATTATAAGGATTGGCTTTGAAACTTCAAAATTATTTTGGATTTTGAAAAGTTGACTCATGCATTGGACTAGGATCCCTCCATCTTACCAGCTCATCCATCCGCTGAATAGAGAGCATCTCTTAATAAGTGGATAGATGAAGATAATAAGGCCAGATACTATATGTTGTGCTCGATGTCTGATAAGCTTAAGTGCCAACATGAAGATATCAAGACTGTCCATCAAATGTTGGCTCACCTGCAAGAGTTGTTTGGTGAATAGAGTCGTACAGCCAAATATCAGGTCACTAAATGACTGTTTAAGGCTAAAATATGTGATGGACAATCAATCCAAGATCATTATCTGATGATGATCAAGGACCTGGAAGTGCTTGAGAAGCTCGGAGTGAAGTTAGACCAGGATCTATAGAATGATATAATTTTATAATTCTTGATTGATGCATATGGGCAATTCATCATGAACTACCATATGCATAAACTTCAGAATACTCTAGCCAAGCTTATGAATATGCTGGTTACTGCTGAGCTTTCTATGAAAGGTTCTAAAGGCTTAGTACTTGCTATGGAATGGACTTCTTCCAAAAGAAAGATTTTTGGAAAGAAGAAATCTATGAAAAAAATAGAAGATGGAAGGAGGAAAGAAAAAGAAGACAGAGCTGAAGAAGAAGGTCGCTGACAAAGAAAACTATTTCCAGTATAATACTGATGGCCACTAGAAGCGAAACTGCCCTACATACCTGGCCACCCTGAAGAATAAGAAGGAGATAGGTCCTTCTGAAGGTATGCTCGTTATTGAATCTAACCTTACAGTTTCTTTTGCATCCAGTTAGATGCTTGACTCTGGTTCTAGTGCTCATTTATGCACTTCCATGCAGGGTCTTGAGGATAGCAGGAGGTTGAGGGATGGTGAGATGATCCTATGCATCAAAAATGGAGCAAGGATTGCTGCTGTGGCTGTGAGAATCTACCCTCTTTGACTACCATCTGGCTTAGATTTAGTACTTAAGGATTGTTATTATGTGCCTACTGCAAGCAGAAATTTGATTTCTGTTTCATGTTTAGCACAAGAAGGCTATGTAATTAGTTTTCTTTAGGACCATTGTAATATTCTTTATGAAAAAAATAAAATTACAAGTGGTTTCCTTATTAATGGTCTCCACTAGTTACATATTGATATATCTATCGCCAATATCGAGCAAAATGTGAATGCCATAAAATCAAAACAACCTAGAGATAGTTCGAATGATAGGTATCTATAGCACCTAAGGCTAGGTCATATAGCAGAAGATAGGGTTAACAAATTAAAAAAATTGGACTATTGAGTCCATTGACTTTCGAGTCATATTCAATTTGTGAATCATGTCTTCATGGCAAAATGACTAAACTCTCTTTTATAGGACATGGGGAAAGGGCCACGGATCTACTTGCCCTAGTACATACTAATGTGTGCAGCCAATTGATGTGTCGACTAGAGGCAACTTTGTCTACTTCATAACATTTATCCATGATTTATCTCAGTATGGGTATGTGTATCTTATGAGACACAAATTTGAAGCTTTTGAAAAGTTTAAGAAATTCAGACATGAAGTGGAAAAGCAAACTGAAAAGTCATTAAGGTTCTTCGATTAGATCGAGGAGCTGAATACCTTACTCAAAAATTCTTGGACTATCTCAAGCAATATGGCATAGTCTCTCAATGGACTCCACCTGGAACATCTCAACTCAACTGAGTTTTAGAATGGAGGAACCGGATCCTATTAGATATGATTCGATCCATAATGAGCTTCATAGATCTCCCTGATTTTCTTTGGGGACATAGTATGTTTACTGCTATATATTTACTGAATAGGATTTCCTCTAAAATCGTTCCTACCATATTGTATGAGATATGGCATGGTAAGAAACCAAGTCTGAGTCATCTCAGAATTTGGGGTTGTCCGACTTATGTCAAAAGATAACAAGTAGATAAGTTAGACTATCAGTCCTTTAGAGCTCGATTCATAGGATATCCTAAAGAGTCATTAGGATATTATTTCTACATTTCAAAAGACCATAATGTGATTGTGAGTCAGCATGCCATCTTTCTTGAAAAATAGTTTATTCAAGATGGTGGCATTGGAAAGTAGATCAAGCTCGAGAAGAAAATCTCATAAGAGCAACAAGCTAAGGATCCTATGGAACCAAATCAGATTGGGCCAATACAATCACTACCTCCTCCACCTCATAGATCGAAAAAGATTTTCCATCCCCCTGAGAGGTACTGAGGTACTATTTTAGAGAAAGTAGAGGAAATATTTCTCGTAGGTAATGGGTTCATAGTGATGATCCCAAAATCTATGACGAGATGATATCGGATATCAACTCTAAGAAATAGTTAGAGGCAATGAAGTCAAAAATTGACTTGATGCACTCAAACCAATTCTGAACCTTGGTAGATCCACCTGAAGGTATAGTACTTATTGGGTGTAAATGGATCTACAAGAAAAAGATTGGTCTAGATGGAAATATGGAGACATTCAAAGCTAGATTAATGGCAAAAGGGTATAGTCAATATGAAGGCATTGACTATCAAGATACTTTTCATTAGTAGCCATGCTAAAATTCATTCATAGGTTACTTGCTGTCGCAGTCTATTTTGATTATGAAATATGGCAAATGGGTGTGAAAACATCATTCTTAAATGGATACCTTAAGAAATAGATGTATATGGAACAGTCACTAGATTTCACATCCAGTGATGCTGATCATAAAGTATGCAAGCTACAAAGGTCCAAATATGGACTTAAGCAAGTATCCCGAAGCTGGAATACTCGTTTTAATGATGTAGTCAAATTGTTTGGTTTCATCAAGAATGAGGAGGAACCATGTATTTTCAAAAAGGTCAGTGGGAGCGCTATTATCTTCCTCATACTGTATGTGGATGATATCCTCCTTATTGGGAATGATATTTTCATGTTGACCATAGTTAAAATGTGGTTATCTAAAGAATTCTCCATGAAAGAGCTAGGAGAAGCATCCTTCATTCTAGGAATTAAGGTCTGTAAAGATAGACTGAATAGGATGCTAGGTCTTTTACAGAAGATGTACATAAAGGAAGTGCTAAAGAGGTTTAGCATGGAAAACTTCAAGAGGGGATTAGTACCCTTCAGACATGGCATTCATCTCTCTAAGAAAATGTATCCCAACACACCTGAGGAGATTGAACGCATGAGCAAGATCCCTTATGCTTCAACAATAGGGAGCCTCATGTATGCCATGTTATGTACACGACCTGATATAGCCCATGTTGTGAGTGTCATGAGCAGATTTCAATCGAATCCAGGTGAAGAACACTGGACTTCTATTAAATGTATCCTTAAGTACTTGAGAAGAACTAAGGATATGATGTTGGTTTTTGGTAATGGAGAACTCCAAATTCAGGGGTATGCAGACTTGGATTTTATGTCCGATATAGATGATCGAAAGTCGACATTTGAGAGTCTGTTTGTGTGTAATGGTGGTACTGTCAGTTGGAAGAGTTCCAAGCGGACAGTGATAGCAGATTCCACCATAGAAGCTGAGTACATCGCTACATCAGAAGCTACGAACGAGGCATTCTAATATAAGAAGTTCGTCATAGAGATTGGAGTGATGCCATTCCTCTATACTACGATAATAACAGTGCCATAGCCCTTGCTAAAGAGTTGAGGTCTCACCAAAAATCTAAGCACATCGAGTGGCGATACCATCTCATTCATGATTACCTTGAGAAAGGTTATGTCAAGGTCAAAAGAGTCGACTCTACAGACAATGTGGCAGACCCACTTACAAAGTCGTTGGGCCAGCAAAAGATTGAAGCCCACCTTGAGAAGATGGGACTTAGATTTGTAGCCAATTGGCTTTAGATCAAGTGAGAGTTTGTTAGGTACCCTAGAAGCTAGATTGGCTGACATTTGTAATACACTTTTAAGGATAAAATATAATTTTAACTATAAATAATAAAATAAATTATTTTCTATCATAATGTGTATTTGAAGGTGTCAGTGATAAATCCCTTAAGTTAATGGTAATGATAGTTCATATTTTCAAGAGGTGAAAATTTAAGACATGAATTTTCATTATTAACTTATAAAATGCTCCCAACCATAGGATCATCATGAGGATGGTGATTGATTTGGATGGTTGGTCTATGATCACTTTTTTTGGATAGATAAGTCAGGAGTCTATGGTGTAGAGACATCAAAGTGAGAGTATAAGTACTCGTTAGAGAACGAGGGCACTGAGCGTGACCACCTCGAGCAGTAATGAGGAAGTCTACCTTCTTATCGATGACTGGCTCAAAGCTGTAATGGTGTGTCTGGTTCTTTGATCTGAGGTGCATCAATAGTTTATCTTGAGGGTGTTATAGTTTGACTACACCATAACTCAGTCTCCTAGTCATTCGAAATTCTGAGGTGTATGTTGGCTATAGCATGTTCGTTGTAGGAATTGGATTGCACCAATAGGAGATCTATCTACCTCGATAGATGAGGAGCAGCCCTATGATGATCATGAGAATTAAGTCCATAAGCTCATGGCCATGGTAGAGTGAAATAATAGAAAGAGTTTCCATTAGGGTTTTCACATTAGACTTGAATCGAATGATTAATTCATCTGATGAAAATTAGGGTTTGATGAGATCACCTTAACCCCAATCCAATTTGATCAGGACTCAAGATAGAGGAACTTAATCACACAGATAACTGCATCGAGAGGTTTGCTTTTAGTTCTAATGGGTTGCTACCATATGCTACTAGGTGTCACATTTGGATTTTGGGAGCAATTAGAATGATTTGGATGATTGATCATACTAGTTGTCTGAATCAGAAAAGTTCTGATCCATCAAAAGATGTTTCAATGATGTCGATGTTAGAGATCATGATATATCCTATTACCATATGAAACTAAATCTAACTAGGTCATACAATCAAGGGTTTGGATCTGGATGTCATCAATTGGACTAACCCAGTTCAATTGATTTGAATAAGATTCAATTAGGTTAAAGAAAATTATGCTAGCATATGATTGAGCCTAATGTTCTCCTTTAACAATCATTAAAACTTATCTCAACTGAGCCAAATATGTTTGGGCTCACTCAGGAACCTTTACTTGGTCTGACTGGAGCTTGTCCAGGTCAGAAAAAGGTTGTCTTAATTTATGAGATAAATTTAAAACAACACCTACCATTTTCGATCACCTGTTAAATCTTATTTTCGGACACTGGTCAAATATTGATCCTGGACACTTAGACATCTACCCATGTGTCATGCACCCATAGGAGAGTACTTAGGGCCTTATCCTCCTGCTAAAATGTAGATAGGAAGATGGTGCACACCTAGGGAGGCATGCACCCCATGAGGATAAAGCTGGAGTCCCATACAGATGGGACTCCAGGGTTGCTCAGGGGATTAAACTGTGTGGCACTAAGAAGTCTTATTTGATCCAGTCTTGATGCCACCTTAGGAGAGTTTTGAGGGTCCCTCATCTGATTGGATCAGATGATGTCATCCCATGAATCAGATTTAGATCTAATTGCACAAAGAGTCATGATTGGCCAAGATGATGTGGCACTGCATGGTGCAGCAGGTTCTATATAAATCCTGTTTGCACCTAGAATTTAAAGCTTCTGCCTTTAGCCCATGCCACATAGCCTCTCTCCCTTTTTCTGCATGCCACCCTTTGGTCCTCTCTCTCCTCTCTACATCCAAGGGCTTTTGGGAACGAGCAAGGTGCGATCCAAGCAAGTGAAAGATGCCAGAAAAGGAAGAAGGCAGCACTGGTGCAAGAGACAATGGCTATTCTTCAAAAGTAGTTTTGATGACCTTCAAGATCAGATCTAGATCTAATTTTTGGAGGATTGATTAAGAAGAAGAAGATCTCCAGATTCTATTTGAGTGGATACCGATAGAGACCAGGCACTTGTGTGGCTACATCCAGAACCTCAGGCAAACTTTGGGATCATCACAAGATAATTGGATTATGCAAAATAAAGATATAATTAAATTAGATTTAATTTTAATTTTAATTTTTATTATTAGATCAATAAGATCAGATCTGAGGAGTCTCAGATTTGATTAAGATCTCAGAGAAAATTTTTTTGAAATATATCTCTTGATCCAATTAGATCTGAACGAATCTGACCCAGAAAATAAGGCTTTTCTCTTCATCTAGGTGAGAGAAAAGAGAAGAAGAAGAGGGTCTTCTTTTATGACAGTTTTATTTTCAATCTTTTCTCTTTTTTTTGAGTTTTTTTTAAGAGAGTCTTAGATCAGTAAACTCTCATCTTCCTTCTCATATTTTGGAGAGTCCAAATTTTGAAGAAGGGAGCATCGGATCGACTGTCGAAGAAGGATTAGCACAGTACTAACATGCTGTGCTGATTTTCTGCATTAGACTTTAGATCAAAGATCGTAGGCTCATGTGGACAACTTCTAGAGGTCGGATGTGTGTGCGGCTCGTGACATCATCCTCAAGCTTGGATCAGCAAGTTTGGATGTCTAACTTGCTCAGATAATAGATATGATCTATAAACTTCATACCTGCATTTAATGTAGTGTAGATATAGGTTGATCAACCTTTTACTTTCTTATTTTATTTTAATTTTTGATTTAATATAATGCCTTGATCATGTAATAGATCTGAGATTTAGGTGTTTACATGTTTATTTAAATAAATATTTGATTTATTTAAGTCTTTCACTGCAAGATCTTAAAAAAGTTTTCAAAATCTACCTATAAAACCCTAAATCTGGTTTCTTCACAGGGCTCAAGCTAGTTCAAGCAGAGATTCAGATGAGCTTCTTTCCTTGAGGTGCACCTTGGAGAGCTTGTCTATAGCGCATGATAAAGATAGGACTGAGCTGCATGAACTAAAGATTTAGATGGTTTATCAAAAACATGCCATAAAAGATGCTGAGGTGGAGTTGGCCATCCTAAGGAAGAGGTTAAGAGAGGTGGAAGAAGACTCCTATAGGTTTCAAGAATTGCTGAGAGAGAGCTTGGCGGCGAGGTAAGGGCTTGAAGAGAAGGTGAACGACCCGAAGCTCTCCCTTGTATTGACTAGAGCTGGTAGTCCAAAGTCTAATGCTAAGTAGGACTTTGTCTTATTCTTCTTTTTTATAATCGATCTTGGGGACCTTTGTAATAAACATTTTAATTTTAATGAAACAATATTTCTTTAAGTTATCCTTCTATGCTATATCTTGGTTTGATGCTTTATTGGTCTCTTTATTTTCTTATTATGCCTAGTATTGACGTCATCTTGAAACAATAATAGCTGCCCAATATCTTGTATATCTATCCCTCTTGTTTATGAATAAGGGTCTATGGACTTGATTAGGAGTGAATACATCTCTTTTTCTAGGAGTCGAAAGTCTTTATTCTTGTGGTCAACCTCCTATTGAAGAATCGGAGGCCTTCAATCACCCATGGGGGTCTTTATCTATGTTAGGATGAGGTCCTCCTCCTATTCCTGATGTGGTCGCTATCATTCTTATTAAGACGAGGTTCACCTCCTATTCCTAATAAGATTGCTAGGGCATGAAAGGATCATTGAGAGGGCCTCTCCCCGTTACCTCTTGTTTAAGAATCAGAGGCCTTCAATCCTCCATGGGGGTCTTCATCCATGTTAGAACAAAATCTTCCTTCTATTTCTGACATGGTTGGCATCATCCTTGTTAGGATGAGATCCTTCTTATAGGATTTGATGTGGTGCTCCCAAGTCTTAAGAGGCCATAGGAGGAGCCAGGGTGTTAACTCTGGGAGACTAGGATGGTGTGAGTCCTAAGGCTACGACAGGAGTTATCCTAGGTGAATGTGGTGTGTAGCCCTGCACAAACCAAAGGTTCAGGTGTGAGAACCTTGAGGGGCTTGGTAGGTGCTCTGAAAATCTGGAACATAAGATGGAGCAAAGAACCAAAGCTAAGAAGAAGAATCAGCCAAGATTAGGGGCTGACATATAAGCGAGCTGGCTCGGACACGTAGTCGAGTCGGCTTGAGCTGAGATCGAGCCGACTTGGGGTGCAGTCGAGCTGGCTATCTCAAGTAGATAGAAGATGATGTTCGAGCATGATGCAGTCGAGCCAGCTCAACTTTTGAGAGAGCCGGCTCGATGAGGGTGAGTAGAATTATTCAGGTTTTCTATTTGAGTCTAGGATAGGCTTTTATCCTAGGGTCTTAAGCCCTAGACCAATAAGGTCTTAAGAGGGCTAACTCATGTGTGGATCGGGTTCAGAGCTAGGGAATAAGAGCATGTGAGACATATGTACATAGGCTCGGTGAGTGCTTTCATGTATTAGGTTAACCTAGAAGAATTTTTTAGCTGAGGTTTGGATTTATTAGAATTTCATGTGGTATAGCAGAAACCCTAGGATATATAAACTCAGATACTGTATCTTTACAATAGAGTTGAATATAATTAAACTTTTCTTCCTAAAAATTCTCTACTCTTCTCTCTCTAGTTCTAACTTTAAGTCCTAAGTGCCGGCCATCTACTTGGTTCTTCTTCTCTCCAATAATTGATATCAGAGAGGTACCAGGATCCAACAAGTGGTATCAAAGCTAGGTGATGCCATAGTGATTGCATCAACAAGTGCTATCAAAGCCTGGTTTAGCATGGAGGAAGAAGAAGATCAAATTTCAGCAGAAATCAGTAGTGAGGTTTAAATCTACAGGCTTTCTCTAGGCTTCATGAGGAAAAAAGAGATCACAGGGCTACTGTCCACTATTCTTAGTCAAGATATTTTTTCAAATTCACCTATTTGTTATTTGTGATTCGTACGGTCATGGAGAACAGTGGATTGAAGGTAGGATTTGAGAAGTTTGATGGAAAGTAAAATTTCATGATGTGGAAGGTTAGGATAGAGAATTTGCTAGTTTAGATGAGACTAGATTGGATCTAGGAAGATAGGCCAAAGAAGATGATAGATAAAGAGTGGGTGTCCTTGGAGAAAAGGGCATGTGCCATGATTAGAACTTGTCTGGTAGACGAGGTGCTATATGGCATGTTAGAGGAGAAGACATAGAAGGGTTTATAGTCGAGGTTATGCTAATTGTATATGGGGAAGAACATGTGCAACAAGTTGATGCTGAAGAAGCAACTGTATAGCCTTCAGATGCAAGAGGGTGAGGATGTTGCGAGGTTTATTCAGTGGTTCGATTAGATGAGCATGAATTTACTCAACATTGGGGTGGATCTCAAAGAGAAGGATAAAAGTTTATTGCTGCTATGTTCGCTACCTGGGAGATTCGATCCGTTGGTAACGATGTTACTGTATGGTAAGGAGATGCTAGTGTATGAGGAGATCGTATCAGTGCTAAGGTCCAATGAGCAACAGGAATGGATGATGAAGATAAAGGTCTTCCAGGAGGGTGTCATGTTTTCAAAGCGGCCCAAGCAAGAAAAGAAGAAGGGTCAACGAAGGGACAGCAAGGGATCCAAGAGATGCTTCAAGTGTGGTGAAGTAGGACACTTTAAGCAAGAATGTCCACTTTGGAAGAAGTGCAAGGGAGGAGAAAACTTGAATTCCATCGGTTCAGTTACTACAAGTGAAGAGTCGAATGAGCTCTTGGTGGTCTCAGAGGAGCCTATGGGGTGCAGTATATCTGAGATGGTTTCAGACAAGTCTACGAAGTGCAGAGGGTCCGAATGGGCAGCGATGGTGTCTGAGGTGCAGCGGCAGGCTCAGCAGTGTAGCATTAAGTGGTTGTCCTCGCGGGACTCTACTATAGAGTCACCTTCTATGGCATCAGGGGGATTTTTGTTTTAGATGGAGCACCAGATAGAGATAGCTTCACAAATGGAGAGAGATGTGACATGAGTTCATAGCGGAGGAGTGTAGAAGGACCAATATCCTAGCACCAACACTGAAGATGCATAATTCTAGGTGGAGCAGCACGTGTAGGAGGATAGTCATAGTTTTGAGGAGATCTTGTCAACATATACAGTAGGCGCTGACATAGGATTGCTGTAAATTCTTCAAAAAAGTTCAGGATAGTAGATGCAGCTGCCAAGCAGAAGGTTGCTTACAATTCCAAGGGTGGTGCTTAGAAGCAAGCCAAGATCTTCAATGGTGGAGGCAGTCATCCAAAAGGCCTCAAAGGGAGCTCAGCAGTTGAAAAATAATGGCGGTGGCAAGGTGTGCATAAGTAGCTGTCAGGGCATGCATCGATAGTAGGTTCGTACAGGAGAACATAGCCAGGTGTGTCAAGGCTTGGGCGCACCAAGGTGGAAAATATAAGATTTGATGTAGTACTCCCGAGCCCTGAGAGGCCACAAGAGGAGCTAGGGTATTGACTTTGGAAGACCAGGATGGGTGTGAGTCCTAGGGCTAGGATAGGAGTTATCTTAGATGAAGGCAGCATGTAGCCATGCACGGACTCGAGATTTAAGTGTGAGGACCTTAAGGGGCTTGGTAGGTGCTCCGAAAACCTAGGACACAAGGAGGAGCAAAGAACTAAAGCCAAGGAGAAGAATCAACCAAGACAAGGGGTTGACACAGAGGCGAGCTGGCTTGGATATGCAGTCGAGCTAGCTCAGGCTAAGATCAAGTTGGCTCAGGATGTAGTCGAGCCGGCTATCTCAAGCAGATAGATGACGGCATTCGGACGAGATGCAGTCGAGCCAGCTCGACTTCTGAGAGAGCCAGCTTAACGAGGGTGAACAAAACTATTCGGATTTTCTATTTGAATCTAGGATAGGCTTTTATCCTAGGATCTTAAGGCCTAAACCAATAAGATTTTAAGAGGGCTAACTCATGTATGGGTTAGGTTCAGATCTAGGGGATGAGAGTATGTGAGACATATATACATGAACTTGGTGAGTGCTTTCATGTATTGGGTTAGCATAGGAGAGTTTTTTAGCTGGAGTTTAGGTTTATTAGGATTTCATGTAGTATAGCAGAAATCCTAGGATATATAAATTCAGGCATTGTATCTTTACAATAGAGTTGAATACAATTAAGCTTTTCTCCCTAAAAATTTTCTACTCTTCTTTCTCTGGTTCTAACTTTAAGCTCTAGATGCCAGCCATCTACTTGGTTCTTCTTCTCTCTAATAATTGGTATCAGAGAGGTATCAGGATCCAACACTTCTATTTCTAACAAGGTTGCTGGAGCACAAAAGAGCTATTGAGAGGGCCTCTCTCCATTACTTCCTATTTAAGAATCGGAGGCCTTTAATCTCCCATAGAAGTCTTCATCCATGTTGAGACGAGGTCTTCCTTCTATTCCTGACATGATTGGCTATCACCCTTATTAGGACAAGATCCTCTTCTCATTCCTAACAAGATTATAGGGGTACAAAAGAGTCATTGAGAAGGTCTCTCCCCATTACCTCTTGTTTAAGGACCAGAGGCCTTCAATCCCCCATGGGGCTCTTTAACTTCTATTTAAGAATCGAAAACCTTCAATCCTCGTGGAGGTCTTCATCCATATTAGAATGAGGTCCTCCTCCTGTTCCTAACAAAATTGCCGAGATGCAAAAGGACTGTTGAGAGGGCCTCTTTTCATTACCTCTTGTTTAAGAACTAGAGGCCTTCAATCCCTTATAGGGATCTTCATCAATGTCAAGATGAGATCTACCTTCTATTTCTGATATGGTTGGCTATTATCCTTGTTAGGATGAGGTCCTCCTCCTATTCCTAACAAAGTTGCTAGGATGCAAAAGAGTCGTTGAGAGGGCCTCTCCCTGTTACCTCTGGTTTAAGAATCGTAGGCCTTCAATTTCATTTAAGGATGAAGTTCAGCTGAATTATTTCCTATCATCGCACAGTTTTATACCAAAGACAAGGATGTTAAATAAAGAGGATTTTATTGAAATGAGATTATTGATAGTACATTCATAAGTTTTCTAAATTTCATGATCACGTAAGTGTAGACCGTCCAAGTTTCTTCATATAATAAGTTTCTAGTCAAACGACTTCCATGACCTCATAAGGGCCTTCCTAGTTCGAGATGAGCTTTTCTTGATTTTGCAACTATGAGATGTCTACCCATCGCAATACCAGATCTCTAATTTTGAATGTTTTATCCTTGACTCTAGAGTTATAGTATTGAGCCACTTTTTGTCTGTAAGCTGCCATTCGAATTTGAGCCTTCTTCCATTTTTCTTCCAATAGATCAAGATTTGTTCTGAGATCCTGTGAATTATTCTATTTATTAAAAGCTTCAACTCACGTCGAAAAAAGTCTAAGTTAAATTTTGATGACTGCTTCTATTCCAAAAGCCAAAGAAAATATGGTCTCCCTAGTTAGCAACCTTTGGATGGTTCTATATGTCCAAAGCATATGATAGAGTTCATCCATCCATGTTTCTTTCATCCTTTCAAGCCTTGCTTTTATTTCTTGCAATAGTGTCCTATTAGTTATCTCAGCCTCGCCATTTACCTATGGGTGAGCTACTAATGTGAAGTGATGGGAGATATCCAGATCTTCATAAAACTCAGCAAATTTTGTCCCTGCAAATTGATGCCCATTATTGATGATTAAAGTCTGAGGTAGGCCGAATATGCAAACTATCAACTTTTAGACAAAGTTCTATACTTTGGCTTCAGTAATCCTTACTAACGGTTTGTCCCCAATCCATTTGGTAAAGTAGTCCACTTCCATCAAAAAAAATTTTGCTACCTAGATGCTATGGAGAAGGGCCCAAGTATATCCATACGCCACTACACAAATGACCATGGAACGCTTAAAGGTGTGAGCTGTGAGGCTAGTTATCTCTGAATATTGGCATTTCTCTAGCATCGATCATATTTTCTCACATATTCTATAGCATCTTAATGCATGGTCAGTCAACAATATCCTTGCCGAAGTAGTTTGTAAGATAGAGATCTGGCCCCTAGATGGTTTTCGCATATTTTTTCATGAACTTTCTTCAATGCATAATCAGCTTTAGAAGGTCGGAGATGTTTAAGGAGTGGTAAGGAATACAATCTCTTGTACAACTTATTCTCATATAAAACATAGTGGGAGGTCTAGTTTCTCAATTTTTGGGCTTCTTTAAGATCTCTAGGAAGAATACCATCTTTGAGATATAAAATTAGTGGGTCAATCTACCTAGTCTCATGTGTTAGATATGTGTGCCCTAGAAGTTAGAATTGGCTGACACTTGTAATATACATCTAAGGGAAAAATTATAATTTTAATAATAAATAATAAAATAGATTATTTTCTATCATAATGTGTATTTGAAAGTATCTATGATACACCTCTTGAGATAATAGATAGTTCATATTTTCAAGAGTTGAAAATTTAAGACATGAATTTTCATTATTAACTCATAAAATGCTTCTGACCGTAGGATGATCATGAGGATGGTGATTGATCCAGAAGGTTGGTGTACAATTGCTTCTTTAGGATAGATGAGTCTTGAGTCTATGGTGTAGAGATACCAAAGTGAGAGTACAGATACTCGTTAGAGAATGAGGCACTGAGCGTGACCACCTCGAGCATTCATGAGGAAGTCTACCTTCTCGTCGATGACTGGCTCGAAGCTACAGTGATGTGTCTGATTCTTTGACCTGAGGTGCATCGGTAGTTCACCTTGAGGGTGTTATAGTTTGACTACACCATAACTCGATCTCCTAGCCATTCGAAATCCTAAGGTGTATGTTGGCTATAGCATGTTCATTGTAGGAATTGGATTGCACCGATAGGGGATCTATCTACCTCGGTAGATGAGAAGCAACCCTATGATGATCATGAAAATCTAGTCCGTAAGCCCATGGCCATGGCAAAGTGAAATAATAGAAAAAGTTTCTATTAGGGTTTTCACATTGGACTTGAATCGAATGATTAATTCATATGATGGAAATTAGGGTTTGACGAGATCACCTTAACCCTAATCCAATCAGGGCTCAAGATAGAGAAATCTAATCACACAAGTAACTGCACCAAGAGATTCATTTTCAGTTCTGATGGGTTGCCACCATATGCTGCTAGGTGTCACTGATGGATTTTGGGAGCAATTAGAATGATTTGGATGATCGATCATACTAGTTGTCTGAATCAAAAAAGTTCTGATCAATTGAAAGGTGTTTCGATGATGTGGATGATCAAGATCATGACGTATCCCATTACCATATGGAACTGAACATAACTAGGTTACACAAATAAGGGTTTGGATCTAGATATCATTAATTGGGCTAATTTAGTTCAATTGATTTGAATAAGATTCAATTAGGTTCAAGAAAATCATGCTAGCACACGATTGAGCCTAATGTTCTTCTTCAACAATCATTAAAGCTTGTGTCGACTGAGCCAAATGTATTTGGGCTCACTCAAGAATCTTTATTTGATCTGACTGAAGCTTGTCCAGGTTAGAAAAGGATTGTCTTAATTTATGAGATAAATTTGAGACAACACCTGCCATTTTCCATCATCTACTAAATCTTGTCCTTTGACTTTGGTCAAACGTTGACCTTTGACACTTAGACATCTGCCCATGGGTCATGCACCCATAGAAAAGAACATAAGGTTTTATCCCTCTGCTAAAAAGCAGAAAAGAAGGGGGTGCACACCTAGGGAGGCGTGCGCCCCATGAGCATCATGCCTAGAGTCCCATACAAATGGGACTCCAATTGCTTCATGCTTTCAACTTGGGTGGCGCCAAAGAGTCTTCTTTGATCAATCTTGGCACCATCTAAGGAGGTTTGTCAGGGACTCTAATCTGATTGGATTAGATGATGTCATTTCATCAATCAGATTTAGATCTGATTATGCAAAGAGCCATGATTGGTCGGGATGATGTTGATGCATGCTAATTTATAGCTATGGCAAGTGCACCAGTCGATCAAGTAATAAAGTGAATGAGTAGAGTATCGTCCCTAGAGGATTGAAAAATAAGTACTGAAAAGCTCTTTCCTATGCTTTATTTAGAAGATCGATTTATGAGAATAAGAAATTAAAGAATAAAATAAAATAAAAAAATAATTAAAAATTTTTAAGAAAATAGAGAGAGTGTAAATTATTAGGATTTTAAACTCAAGAGTAATGGATTACTAAGGCAATCGGTTCACCAACTCAGTCAATACAATATTCAGGTTTTTAGATTAATTTTATTTCATGTGATGGTGGAGTCTCCTAATTTATTCACTATTCTTTGGTCCAGGCATAGCAAAACTATCAATATTTATTAATTACCCTTTAGTCCAGGTGTAATTTAAATAAATATTAATGCATTAAGTTTTGTAAAACCCTCTAATTAAAATACGCTGCGTCCAAAGCACACTAAAATTTCCATATGCATATGAATTCTAATTTGATTCATAATACAAGGTATATAATCAAGAAGCAATAACATAGATGTACTTGATCCGTAACATCTATGTTCATCAGATCAATTAGAAGATGGCCAGTAATCTAAAAGCATTAAGATCAGATTTATATACTCCTCATTAATAAAATTTAAAAATAATCACACTGAATATTGTATCAAAAGAGTGGCTACACCTTAGTCTTAGTAAAATAAAATTTAGTTCATGATAACAAATTCAAAAAAGTTCATAAAAAATATAAAAATAGTGAATAAAATAAAAAGCATAGAGAAATTAGACTGTTAGAGAAATGATTGCTGAAATTGATTATCCGTTGCTCTCCGTAGCATGGAGAACTTGGTGAAGAAGAAGATGCTCCTTGATCGATGTCTTGATTGTCAAAAGAAATCAGAAACCCTTTTTTTTCTCTCATAAATCACTCTTCTCTTTCTACCTTTCTCCTCTATTTTTCTTTTTGTTTTTCTTTATTTCTCTAACTCTCTCCCTTTTTCTTTTTTTCTCTTTTTTCTCTGACTTCCCTTGACTTCCCTAACTTCTTACTACGGCAACACTCAGGACTATTTGACTTCCCTAACTTCTTACTACGGCAACAGCAGGTATTTATAAGCTAAAAAAAATTGATTCTCCCCAAATTCCTTTAGAAATTAGGTTTAAGACTCTCAAAACAACTCAAACAAGAATCTATGTAATTCTGATCGTTGGATGTTGATCAAATGGTCTAAAAATCACTTAAAAATCCCTTAAAATAACCTAGATCAAGTCGGATTTCATGCCAGCCATTGGATCAACTATTGGATTGAATCTAGGCCATTCAATTGCGTAGAAAGAGGCCTTCTGATCTTTAGTTTAACATCGGAATGAATCTCAACCATTGGATCTCGATCGGCAGCTACGGATGCCGTTCATCAGCACTTTTTTTTCGATCGTCCGATCAAGTTACAGCGAAAGGCACCCGTTGGATCAGACAAAATTCTCAAATTGCCCTCTGTAGACCATGCGTGAACCCGGTGTTGCATGGACCGCCGCGTTCTTCAGCCAATCAGAGCGTGCTTCTTCATGTGAAATGCCCGAAATACCCTCATATCGGTCCACCATGCGCCACGAAAAATGCTGACATCATCTTGACGTCAGCGCTGCATCGATGGGTCAGTCTGCTATTGCGGTCAAATCGGGCCAAACTGCTAAGCCAATTTTTTGAACCGATTTGAACCGAATCGAGTTTTTTTTTTTTTTTTCAAATTCAATTCCAAGCTCGTTTGAAGTCCGTTTTGTCTGAAATTTATTTCATCTGAATTAAAAAAATAAGATCTTCACATTGGTGGCCTTCTTTCCTATATAAAATTAATAAAAGTATCAATTTCTAAAGAAATAGATTAATTTATTTTATAATTTAATACTTTTATTAGTATATTTTTACCACTTATCACACCCCCCAACTTAGTCATTGCTAGTCCCTTAGTAATGTTTTATTTAATACCATGTTTCAATAAAATTATCCATCACAAAGATAAAATCTAGGATTAAAGATCAAAAAGTTTAGAAAATACTGCCAACTAAGCATTGAGCTTTAGAAGCAAATTTTTCAGTCAATACAATTAAAAACTTTCTTAGAGTACATCAAAGATCTATAGCACTTGTGTTCGTGATGACTAACTTTAGCATTTCAGTATTAAATTAAAAGAACAAAAGTATCCTCTCTTATCACCTATTTTGGTCAATTTTCTATACATTCTCAATTTTATACTCATGAATTAAGGTAGCTTTCACACTGCCCTTTTTTTTTTTTTTTTTTGCTGTGCTGAGCATCCTGGCCTTCTCTTCACCATTTTACGTGAATTTTCACACTTGACCTAGGTGCAGAGACCCAGTTACTAGGCTTTGGGCAATCCACATATACTCTATCTTTTGCACTTTATTTTTAGGCAGGTAGCTCTTTTCTTAAATTCAAGTTTCTTTGATTAGAATGTATATTAATTATCAATTTTTAGTGATAATTGAATCCTCAGTTGGCCTTATAATCAATACCTACTTTGCCTTGTTAGTGTGCATGTGCAATCAGAAGTGCTAATAATCTTTTAATGACCTAAGTAGGCTGCTAAAAGTTGACCAACTAATCTACTTCTTTAACTCGTTACATTCATTAGCAAATAATTCTATCTTTTATCACTTATCCAGTCTATCTTGCTCAAGATTTTCTTCTTGACACATGGTTTTTTTTTTTTTTAACTTATTCTACATTGTCTTAAAGGAGAAAGAAAAATAAAGGGTGCAATAAAGGATAGGAAGGAATACACCTGATTTGGTTCAGTCTGGTTCTTTGGAGCTTTGAAATTTTGCTTGAGCTCTCATTGATTTTTTCTGCAAAATTGAAAATACACACCAAGAGCAGTAAAAGAGCAACAACAAATTACTAAAAAATAAAAAAAAAAAAGAAAAATGATCAAAACTAAAAAGAAAAGAAACAACCTATCTAGTAGTTCTGATTTATAGTCTTCAGCTTGACTTTCTTTGAGTTCTAAAGTGGATCAATTGGTGCCACTTCAATTGGAATACTTTCATGTTTGATCGAGTCCTCTTTCAATTTGACATTGCTAGCTTTTATAGTCTCAAACCTATTTTCTATAGAATTCTCATATACTGAATTATCAATAATATCAATTAGAAAATAAGTTTGATTATCATCAGGATGTTTAGTATCTTTGAAAATCATTAAAAGTAACTTGTTCATCTTGGACTCTAAGAATTAATTTTTCTTATTGAACATCTATTAAAGCTCCTCCAGTAGCTAAAAAGGGTCTTCCCTAAAATAAGGGGTACATCATAATCTTCTTTCATATCAAGAACAATAAAATCAATAGAAAAAATAAACTTATTTACCTTTACCAAGACATCCTCCACTATACCTCTTGGATATTTAATGGATCTATCGGCTAATTGAAGAGTAATAGTGGTAGGCTTCGGTTCTCCTAGACCCAAGCTTCCTAAAAATAGAAAAAGGCATGAGATTAATACTTGCTCCTAAATCACATAAAACTTTATCAAAACTACAATCACCAATAATGCAAGGGATAGTAAAACTCCCTAGATCTTTTAGCTTCTGTGGTAATTTATTTTGAAGTATTGCTGAGCATTCTTCATTCAAATTTATTCTCTCATGCTCCTTCAGCTTTTTCTTATTTGTTAGGATTTCTTTGAGAAACTTGGCATACCTGGGCATTTGAGTAATAGCATCTACAAAAGGAATATTAATATGTAAATTCTTTAAAATTTTGAAAAAGTTAGAAAATTCTTATCTGGATGCTGTATTTATCTCTCTGGGAATGGTAGTGGTGGCACGTAGGGCTTCACATTTGGATCAGCAAACTATATACCTGGAGACCATCCATCTGCTGGTTGTTTTGGTGACTGATGAATTTTAGTTGATGGTTCCTTATTTGTAGTTGGCTCTTCAGTCTCTTTCTTCTGATGTGGCTCCTCCAGCTTTGTACCACTTCTTAGGGTGATAGCATTGATTTGCTCCCTTGGATTGGTCTCCGTGTGTGCTGGGCAAGGATCCCTTGAGGTCTCTCGGAGATTATCTTAGCCATTTGATCCCTATTTGCATTCTCCAAGTTTCGAATTAGCTGCTGCTTGGTCCTGCCTAAGTTTGGCTTCCAAATTTTTTATAGTTGCTTCTTGGTTTTGCATAAATTTGACCATCAGCTCTTCCATGTTGGACTTCTTTTCAAGGTACTTAGAATCCCGGGGGTGGCTATTGTGCTGCATTTTTGATTACTCCATGAGAAATTTGGGTGCTGCCTCCACCCTTGATTGTATGTGTTGGAGTAGGGATTATTTTGTTATGGCCTAAAAAAATTACCAATATAATTAGCTGTATCAGTTGCTTTAGCAAAAGGATTACCTGTTCTGGCAATTCGCTTCGTATCGTATCCTCCTCCACACAGGTCACAAGTGATGCTCTGAACATGCATAGCTTCTCCCTTTAAGTTGTTGACTTTGGCTCTAAGGGCTGCAATTTCAGCTAGTCAAAGGTTGGCGAATGCTAATCTACTCCATGCACAGTTGCTAGTCTTTTTGGCATCATACGTTCTTTCTGCCATTGATAAGCTATTTGATGCCATCTCATCGATCAGATCGAAAGGCTTCTTCCTCCATTTTTTGATTAATGGTTCCTCCTGCCAGCTGCATCAATCATAGAATGATTAGTAGGAGATAAACCTCAATTATAAGAAAGTTTGTACCTGAAGCCAATATGGGTAGTTGATGATGTGGACATCTCCTCAGTAGCTTCCTTGAAAATTCCTCAAGCCTCATATAGTGTCTCCATGTCCATCTGCATAAAAGGAAGTAATATCATTGCGCATCTTTGCAGTCTTGGAAGATGGAAAAGTACTTGGCCTAAAAATTTTTTAGGCTAGGGACATCCCAAGTTGTGATAATGGAACCTGTAGGAAACGAATGAAGCCAACTTTTAGCTTTATCCCATAAAGAGAAAGGAAATAACCTTAATTCTAATAGCATCATCCGACACCCCATTAATTTTAAAAGTATCGCATAGAGTTTCAAGAAAATTAGAAATATGGGCATGTTCGGATCATCATACATGTATCCACTAAATTGGATAGTTGATTGAATCATCTAGATCATCGTCGATTTTATTTCAAAAGTTATTTGCTTCGCACAGGCGATCTTCCTAATGCTCGAAGCTGCATCAACTACTGATAGTATAATGTAATCATTTAATGAATGATATACTGCTCGAATAGCTTCTTATGCATGTCCTTCGATCGCATCATATCCAATCCTAGATTGATGTCATTAGGATCTTCAAGCTGTCATGTTTCTTTCTTAATTGTAAGTCTTCGAATTGTCTATTCTATTTTCTGGATCAAAAGATACTAAGTCACTTATGTCCAACACATGTCATGCACTGAACATGCACCTAAATTTTTTAAAATAAGAATAAAAATTAAAAATAAAATTCTAAAGTAAAGCTAGAATTCAAAATTTTAATATTATTTTAGATATAATTCCCTCAGTAACGGTGACACCAAAAACTTGATACGTGCTAATCTATAGCTATGGGCAAGTACACCAGTCGATCAAGTAATAAAGTATATGAGTAGAGTATTGTCCCTTAGAGGATTAAAAAATAAAGTATTAAAAAAGCTTCTTTCCTAAATGCTTTATTTAAGAAGATTAATTTATGAAGAATAAGAAATTAAATAAAAATAAAATAAAAAAATAATTAAAAATTTTTAAGAAAATAGAGAGAGTGTAATTATTAGGGTTTTAAATTCAAGAGCAATAGGATTACTAAGGCAATCGGTTCACCAACTCAATCAATACAATATTTCAGTAATCATATAAATTAGGATTAATTTTATTTCATGTGATAGTGGAGTCTCCTAAATTTATTCACTATTCCTTTGATTCCAGACATAAGCAAAACTATCAATATTTATTAATTATCCTTTGATCTAGGCATAATTTAAATAAATATTGATGTATTAATTTTTATAAAATTTTTTAATTAAAATATGCTGCATCCAAAGTGCACTAAAATTACTGCATACATAAAAATCTTAATCCGATTCAGATACAAGATATATAAATCAAGAAGTATTGACATAAACGTACATAGTCTATATCATCTATATCCATCAAATCAATTAGAAGATAGTCAGTATTCTAAAAGTATTAAGAATAGACTTATATACTCCTCATGAACAAAATTTAAATCTAAAATCCAATCATATTGAATATTGCATCAAAAGAGTGGCTATACCTTAGCCTTAATAAAAAAAATTTAGTTTATGATAAATAAAATAAAAATAACAAATAAAATAGAAAACATAGAAAAATCAAAAGTTGCTGAATTTTATCATTGATCGATGCTCTTGATGTAAAAAAATTGATGGAGAAGAGTTGCTGGTAGGTGTGCTGGTTGTGGAAGATGAGCCGTGAAGAAAGAAGGAAGAAAGAAAGAAACCTGTCTTCTCTCTTAGATCTCCCTCCTCTATTTCTCTCTATGCTATTCCTCTATTCTATGGCTCTACTATTCTATCTCTCCTAAGCTCCCCGTCTTGCTATGCCCTCTTGTATCCCCTAGTAGGTCTTTAAATAGAGGCTAGAGGGTGATATCGACAAGAAATCCTGATGAAATCAGGATAAAAACTCCTGAAAGATGTCAAATTGAAGCCTTCTATTGTTCGTAAAGAAATCTGAATATTATTGATCATCATATCATGATCAAATGGATGAAAAATCACTTAAAAATCTAGTTTATTCCCCCAAATCAAGTTGGATTAAACTATAGCCGTCGGATCTTTGCTGATAATCGATTGCTAACCGTCAGATGAAGCTTTAGAGGGCTTCTATTATTTAATCAAAATCGGATCTAACGCCAGCTGTTAGATCTTCATCAGCTCCTCTCTCAGCCATTCGTTGGTGCCAAAATCCTAGCCATCCGCTTGTGAGAACATGCATGAACCGAGCTTTCCTGTACATCGCATGAATCGCCACCAATCAAAATGCGCAGCACCACATGAAATTCCAGCTTTGCCCCTGCACCCGCATTATAGCAGCTCACCATAAGTCATGTTGTTTTCTGGCATCACTGCGATGTCAGCGGTCTAGACAGTTCAGTGGATTGGCGGTCGAGCTGGGCTGGTTCTGAGCTAGCTTCTAAGCCAGTTTGAACTAGATCGGCCAGCTATTATTATTATTATTATTTCTTTAAATTTGATTTTAGACTCATTTTAAATCTGTTTTGCTTCAAATTTTTTTTTGAACTAGAAAATTAAACTTTTCTCATGGTGGGCTTCTTTCCTGCATAAGATCAATAAAAATATTAATTTCTTAAAAATAAGATAAATTATTTTATAATTTAATAATTTTATTATTATATCTATAATGCTTATCAAGAATATCTCCAAATTTAGCACATTTAAATTTTAAGTCCTTGCATTATATGTATAAGCATAGATATATTTCTTATAAGCATGAACATAATTATAAGTGTGAAATCTGTATTCAAGAAAAAAAATATCAAAAAATATTTTTTCAAGATAAAAAAGGATATATAAATATTAGAATTAGTACAATCCGATAGTTCTAAATTGAATGGTATTCTAACAAGAGGTGGTAAAACAAGTTACTTTATAATGTTTATAAATGATTTCTCTAGATACACATATGTGTATCTAATGAGTAGCAAAGATGAAGCATTTGAGTTCTTTAAATAATATAAAGTAGAAGTAGAAAATCAGAAGGAAAAGAAAATTAAGATTCTCCATACTGATAGGGTCGAAGAATATATTTTCAATGAATTTATTGCTTATTATAAAGAACATGGTATTATACACAAGAAATCAACACTGTATATATCTCAACAAAATGGTTTGGCTGAAAGAAAAATATAACTTTGGTTGATATCATTCATGCAATGATTTTAAATGCTAAACTATCTCCAATTTCACGGGTGAAGCACTACTTGTTACATGTTATGTTCATAATAAAATTCTATCTAGAAAAATTCAGGTTTCATATCTTATGAATTATAGAAGGGAAGAAAATCAAATATAGACTATCTTAAAATGGGGGTGTTTGGCCTTTTATAGAGTTTATGTTTCAAAAAGAACTAAATTAGGGCCAAGAGCAATAAATATTATTCGTGAGATATGCTCAAAATCCAAAGGCTTATAGATTATTATACTTTAAGTCTAATATTATAGTAGAAACAAGAGATATAGAATTTATTGAAGAAAAATTTTATTCTAACTTTATACCTAATCCTATTACCACAATTGATAATCCACAAATCTCACAATCTAGTTTACTTCTAGTACATTTAATAACAAGAGCAATAAAATAAATAAAAATATTATTTTCTCTGAACCCAAGAGAAGTAAGGGTGATAAGAAAGAAAAAATTTGGATCCTATGGAAGGTAGTAGAACAACTATGCTCAATAAAATACCTATTTTATTAAATATTGAAGTGATCCTAAGACATATAGTAAGGCAATAACTTCAAGAAAGATGGATTTTTGGAAAAAAGCTATAAATGATGAAAAGTACTCAGTATGGTCTAACAATACTTGGATACTTGTGGATTTGTTTGCAAAATCAAAATCTATAAGATATAAATGGGTATTTAGAAGAAAATATATTATAGATGGGTCTATACAAACCATTAAGGCTAGATTATTAGTTGAGCAATATACACAAAAAGAAGGCATAAATTATTTTAATACATATATTCTAGTAGCAAAAGTAATATCAATTAGAATTTTTATTGCATCAACTTCAATTCATAATTTACATATTTATTAAATAGATGTTTAAATAGTATTCTTAAATGGTGACATTATTGGAGGTCTATATAGAACAATAAGAAGCTTTTGTTCTTCCTAGAAATGAAAAGAAAATTTGTAAATTAATCCAATCATTATATCATTTAAAGCAAGCTCCAAAGCAATAGCATAAAAAGTTTGATTCAATAATTTTGTCAAATGGATTCACTCATAATAATGCTGATAAATGCATCTACTATAAATTTATTGATAAATATGATGTAATCATTTATCTTTATATGGATGACTTGCTGGTTTTTAAGACCAATTTGGAAGGTATATTTGAGACTAAGAAGTATCTAACTTCTAAATTGAAGATAAAAGATCTTAATGAAGTAGATACTATATTAAACATAAATGTTATGAAGCATAGTGGGGGTTATGCTTTGACTCAATTTCTATTGGATTTTGGCACCTCGAATTTGACACACAGTAGTGATGGAGGAGCCCATAGTAGTTTGCATGAGAAGCGAGGCCCACAGGAGCGTGTGCAGCCCGTAGGTGCATGTGGCCAGTAGGCACGCACGGCCCAAGTGCGTGAGCATGGCCCAGTGTGCACGGGCATGGCCCAGACGTGCACCTAGTGTGGTTCATCATGTGGTGCAGGAAGGGAGTGCGTGAACCAAACATGGTCCATGTGCCAGCTGGGCCTTTCACACAATTCACGTGGAAGGCATGGACCGCTTAGGGGTCTACCATGATTTCACGCAATCTACATCATGCGGATGCATGATCCAATAGTCCAGGATGCTTGCAGGCTTGATCGGACAATCAGGTGGTTTATTTAGGTCCTGTTAGGAGATCTAAACCTATTGATACTCGATTTTAGATTTGTTCTTTAAAAGGCCCTAATGGCTTTTGGAGCATGATAGCAGGTAGAGCACTGCAGAGCATCGGCTAGCAGTAGAGACAGCGGTAGAGCCTCAGGGGAGCACTTAGAGAGCACTCAGGTAGTGGCCAAAGTTGAGAGGTCTTCTTAAGAGAGATGACTACTTTATTATGAGGGATTGTACTTCTTGTTGAGAGAAAAAAATGATGTATGAGAGTTGAGAGGATATGATCTCCTCTTATAATTTTTTTTCTTTTCTTATAGTAAAGTTTGCATGACTCATAGAGATAAGTCTTGGATTGATCTATGTATTTGATTGTTTCTTTCTTGCATCTCTTCTTCTTTTCTGTTGCGGTATTGACATCATTATTGAAGTTACGATCTTATATGAGAATCCATATTCCACACTCATAAGGGATCCTTCCAATAAGTGATATTAAAGCAAGTGGTATTATAATAATAAGTGGCATTAAAGCATCAAAATTTTTGGGTTATGGTGGTATTGATCGAGATTGAAGAAGATGGAGAAAACAAGCTTAATCAAGATAGAGATCAACCAGTTTAATGGAAAGAGTAATCACTTTCTATGATAAGCAAGGGTGAAGGATGTGCTCATCCAACAAGAATTGATTGATGCTCTCTTATGCAAGAAGAAACTGACTACCATAGAGGTGAAGGATTGAAAGTGGGTCTAGGTATCGACGGTAAATATGATCCACTTGTATTTGATAGATGATATAGTGATTCATATATTTAGCAAGACTTTTTTGATAGTGATATGATTGAAGCTCTAAGAGATGTACATGACAAAATCACTCTCCAATACTCTCTTCCTCTGAAAGTAGTTTTATCAACTACAGATGAGCGAGGGACAAAGTGTACAAGAGTATCTTAGCAACCTTTAGAAGATCCTCACTGATCTTCTCAGCATTGATGAAAAGGTTGAGGAGAAAATTAAGACATTGATCTTGCTTAATTTCAATATTGCTTCTCCCTTTATTTGAGTCTTTGGTGATTGCTCTTCTTATAAAAAAAAGTACCATCAAGATGGATGAGGTCACTTCTGTACTTTTCCAAAATAAGATTCTTAGATGGAAGAACCGAGCCTCAAGTTTAGATGGTAACTCGACTTTGACAATGATTGGAGATGGTGATGGCACAAGACAAAGTAGTAGATAATCCTAAGATGGACGGTCCAAATCCAAGTCGATGAACTTCAGCAAGATTAGATGCTACCAGTATGATGAGTTGAGGCATCAAATCAGATATTATCCATAGCTTAGAAATTAGACAAAGACTATTACAATGACGGTTCAAGGTAGCGACATTGATAAGACCGATGATATACTTATGGTTTCAGATGAAGTATCTATTTTTTTCAGTAATGCATTTTAGATTCTGCTTGTTCACATAATGTTTATTATAGAGAGAAGCTGTTTGACTTTCAAGAGAGTAGTGAGGGCACTGTTTATTTACCGGATGGATTGAACTATGCGATCAAGGATATTGGGATCATTAGTTTGCAGACACATGATGGAACAGTGAAAAAATTGGATGAGATCCGATATATATCCAGTTTCAGAAGGAATCTGATTTCAATGAGTAGATTGGATTCAAGCAGTTATAAATGGAGAGCTAATGATGGAATCCTGAAGATTATTCATGACAGTAAAGCTGTTATGAAGAAAAAAAAATATAGAGAATACTACCTTTTAATAGAGAGCTTAGCATGAGATAGAGCTTTAGGTGCTAATGGGAGCTCAGAGTAAGATGAAGCTCCAGATGTAGGTGGATTAGATACGAGATGGGAGACCAGAAAGGATGATAGATGACATCACAGGATAAAGTTTCTATTACCATAGGAGGCTACCCCGAGTAGCTCTTAGGTTAGATAGGTCACAGTATATGACGGAAATGAGATTAAACGATCTAGCTCAGCTTCCATATTTATTTATCTATGAGCAGTCAGGTATTTATCTTAGGGTATTGAGGCGAGATCATGTAAAAGCTTTAAATATTAGGTGAAGGCTGAATGTCAAGTTGAAATAGAGATTGTTAGAACTTTCGAGCACTCAAATTTCGACCACAGCAGCGTTATATTCTTCCACTAGGAGAAAGCCAGAGGCGCGGTCTTAGGCGCAGGCGCATGGCCCATAAGAGCATTATATGGCTTGTCATCCTCTATATGCGCGGCATACGCCTAGCGCATGTGGCATTGATGACT
>QRFJ01006144.1:0-33171 GCA_006176705.1 Cocos nucifera | reverse complement strand
TCTTCTTGCCCTAGTACATACTGATGTATCGGCCCATTTGATGTGCCACTGTAGAGACAACTTTTGTCACTTCATAACCTTTACCGATGATTATTATCTAGGTATGGGTATGTATATTTATGAACATAAGTCTGAAGCTTTGAAAGTTCAAAGAATTCAGACTGAAGTAGAAAAGCAAACTGAAAAATCATTAAGGTTCTTCGATCAGATCGAGGAGGTGAATACCTTAGTCGAAAATTTCTGGACTATCTCATGTAAGTGCATAGTCTCTCAATGGACTCCACCTGGAATGCTCAACTAACGGAATTCAGAATGGAGGAATTGGACCCTATTAGATATGGTCCGATCCAAGATGAGCTTCACAGACCTCCTATTTTCTTGGAGTACTGTTTGTTAACTGCTATATACTTACTGAATAGGGTTCCCTCAAAACCATCCTTACCATACATATGAGATATGGCATGGTAAAAGAACCAAGTCTGAGTCATCTTAGAATTTGGGTTGTTCGGCTCATGTCAAAAGAAACAAGCGGACAAGTTAGACTTAGGTCCTTTAGAGCTCGATTTATAGGATATCCTAAAGAGTCATTAGGATATTATTTCTACATTCCAGAAGATCACAATGTGATTGTGAGTCGACATGCCATTTTTCTTAAAAAATAGTTTATTCAAGATGGCAGCATTGGAAAGCAGATCAAGCTCAAAGAAAAAGTCTCACAAGAGCAATGAGCTAAGGACCAAATTGAACCAAATCAGGTTGAGCCAATCCATTCACTATCTCCTCCACCTCGTAGATCAAAAAGGGTTTCCCATCCTCCTAAGAGGTACTTAGGTACTATTTCAGAGGATATAGAAGAAATATTTCTTGTAGGAAATGAGGTTCATGGTGATGATCCCAAAACCTATAACGAGGTGATATCAAATATCAACTCTAAGAAATGGTTAGAGGCAATGAAGTCAGAAATTGATTCGATGCACTCAAACCAAGTTTGGACCTTGGTAGATCCACCAGAAAGTATAGTACCTATTGGGTGTAAATGGATCTACAAGAGAAAGATTGGTGCATGTGAGAATGTGGAGACATTCAAGGCTAGATTAGTGGCAAAAAGTTATAGTCAACGTGAAGGCATTGACTATCAGGATATCTTTTCGCCAGTAGCTATGCTAAAATCCATTCACACATTGCTTGTTGTTGTAGCCTATTTCGATTATGAAATATGGCAAATGGATGTAAAAATGGTGTTCTTAAATAGATATATTGAGGAAGATATCTACATGGAATAGCCGCTAGGTTTCACATCCGATGATGATGATCATAAGGTATACAAGTTGTAAAGGTCCATATATGTACTTAAGCAAGCATCTCGGAGCTAGAATACTCATTTTAATGATGTGATCAAATTGTTTGATTTCATAAAAAGTGAGGAGGAGCCATGTGTCTTCAAAAAGGTTAGCGGGAGCGCTATTGTCTTCCTCGTATTGTACGTGGATGACATCCTCCTTATTATAAATGATATTCCCATGTTGACCATAGTTAAAATGTGGTTATTTAAAGAATTTTCAATGAAAGACCTAGAAGAAGCATCCTTTATTCTGAGAATTAAGGTCTATAGAGATAGACGGAATAGGATACTAGGACTTTCACAGAAAATGTATATAGAGGAAGTGCTAAAGAGGTTTAGCATGAAAAACTCTAAGAAGAGTTTAGTACCTTCAGCATGGCATCATCTTTCCAAGAAGATGTGCCCTAGCACACCTGAGGAAATAGAATGTATAAGCAAGATTCCTTATGCTTCAGCAATAGGGAGCCTCATGTATGCCATGTTATGTACACGACCTGATATAGCCCACGCTGTGAGTGTCATGAGTAGATATCAGTCGAATCCAAATGAAGAACACTGGACTTTTATGAAATGTATCCTTAAATACTTGAGAAGAACTAAGGATATGTTGTTGGTCTTTGGTAATGGAGAACTCCAAGTCTCGGGGTATACAGACTCGAATTTTATGTCCAATGTAGATGATCAAAAGTCAACATCTGAAAGTCTATTTGTGTGCAATGATGGAGCTGTGAGTTGGAAAAGTTTCAAGCAGACAGTGATACCATAGAAGCAGAATACATCGCTACGTCAGAAGCTGCAAAGGAGGCATTATGGTATAAGAAGTTTGCCGCAAAGATTTGAGTGATGCCATCAGATGCCATTCCTCTGTACTGTGACAATAATGGCGCCATAGCCCTTGCTAAGGAGCCGAGGACTCACCAAAAATCCAAGCACATCGAGCGGTGATACCACCTCATCCGCGATTATCTCGAGAAGGGTTACGTCAAGGTCAAGAGAGTTGACTCCATAGATAATGCGGTAGACCCACTTACAAAGCCATTGGATCAGTAGAAGATCAAAGCCCACCTTGAGAAGATGGGACTTAGATTTATAGTCAATTGGCTTTTGGTCAAGTGGGAGTTTGTTAGATATGTGTGCCCTAGAGGCCAGAATTGGCTGACACTTGTAATACACTTCTAGGGGCAAAATTATAATTTTGACTATAAATAATAAAATGGATTATTTTCTATCATATATATGTATTTAATGTCAGTGATACATCCCTTGAGTTAATGGTAATAATAATTCTTATTTTCAAGAGTTGAAAATTTAAGACTAGAATTTTCATTATTAACTCATAAAATGCTTATGACCGTAGGATCATCATGAGGATGCTGATTGATCTGAAAGGTTATGTATCAATCGCTTCTTTGTAGTAGATGAGTCTTGAGTCTATGGTGTAGAGACGTCGGAGCGAGAGTACAGGTACTCATTAGAGAACGAGGGCACTGAGCGTGACCACTCGAGTAGTCGTAAGGAAGCTATACTTCTCGTCGAAGACTAACTCGAAGCTGCAGTGGTGTGTTTGGTTCTTTGACTCCATGGCCCTTTCCCCATGTCCTACGAAAGGGAGCTTAGTCATTTTGCTATGAAGACAGGATTCACAAATTGGATATGACTCGAAAGTCAATGGACTCAATAGTTCGATTTTCTCCAATTTGTTAACCCTATCTTCTACTATATAACATAATCTTTGGTGCTATAGATACCTACCATTTGGATTATTCCTAGGTCATTTCATGGAATTCACATTTTGCACAATATTAAAAATAGATACATCAACATGTAACTGATAAAGATCGTTAATAAGAAAACTACTTGCAATTTTATTTCTTTCATAAAGAATGTTACAATGGTCCTTAAGAAAAATAATTACATAGCCTTCTAATGTAAAGCAAGAAACAAAAATCAAATTTCTGTTTGCAGTAGGTATATAATAACAGTCTTTTAACACTAAGTCTAAACCAGATGGTAGTCGAGGAGGGTATGTTCTCACGGCTACGGCAGCAACTCTTGCTCCATTTCTGACGTGCAAGATCATCTCACCATCTCTCAGCCTTCTGCTATCCTCAAGATCCTGCATGGAAGTGCACAAGTGAGCACTAGAACCAGAGTCAAGCACCCAACTAGATGCAGAAGAAACTGTAAGGTTAGACTAAATAACGAGCATACCTCCAGAAGGACCTACCTCCTTCTTATTCTTCAGGGTGGCCAAGTATGTAGGGCAGTTCCACTTCCAGTGGCCGTTGCTGTTATAATAGAAACACTTTTCTTTGTTAGCGGCCTTCTTCAGCTCTCCCTTTTTCTTCTTTCATCCTTCCACCTTTTGCTTTTTCACAAACTTCTTCTTTCTTCCAAAAGATTTTCTCTTGGAAGAAGTCCATTCCATAGCAAGCACTGAGCCTTTAGAATCTTTCATGGAAAGCTCAGCAGTAACCAGCATGTTCATAAGTTTAGCTAGATAATTTTGAAGTTTATGCATATGGTAGTTCATGACGAACTGCCCATACGCATCAGTCAAGGATTGCAGAATTATATCATTCTGTAGATCCAAGTCCAACCTCACTCCAAGCTTCTCAAGCTCTTCCAAGTCCTTGATCATCATCAGATAATAATCTTGGACTGACTGCCCATCACGCATCTTAGCCTTGAACAGTCGTTTAGTGACTTAATACTTGGCTGCACGACTCTGTTCACCAAATCTCTCCTGTAGGTGAGCCAACATTTGACGAGCAGTCCTGATATCTTCATGTTGGTGTTGAAGTAAATCAGACATCGAGCCTAACATGTAGTATCTGACCTTATTATCTTCGTCTGTCTACTTATCCAGAGACACTCTCTGTTCAACGGATGGATGAGCTGGTAAGGTGGGAGGATACTGATCCAATACATGAGTTAACTTCTTGTAACCCAAAATGATTTTGAAGTTTTGGAGCCAATCTTTGTAATTTGGTCCGGTCAGTCTATGGGTGTCCAAGATTTATGCTAGTGGGTTGGATGCAGACATTTTCCTGTAGAGTGTCAAAGTTTCTAGTTAGATATTGTAATTAAGACTTAACCAATTTATTTAAATTTTTTTTTTTTAAATAAATTAGCTCTCACTATTTTCTCAGATCCCTACACTCCCTCTGTAGAGATGCGAAAATCTCCATGATTACTAATTTCTAGTTGGTGGTGCAGTCCCACCGACTTACTCATCACCTCACTTAACAATTATTGATGATGGATTAGCCAATGAGTGAACAACTCTTATTCAATGATTCTTTAATCATGGTGCATTCTAACTTGATCTCTAATTCATGAATCTCATCGTGTTCAAAATATTGATCCACTCCTTAGTTAAGTCAAACCCACCATTTGCACAGATTGGATTTCTAATTGGGTCTCTCACCATATCCAAAATATTGAGCCCAATCCATCCTCCAGCTTGTAGCATCCAATACCTAATAGACATGGTTGAATCTTCTCGGTGCAACTGAACCACTATAACCAGGCAAGAACAATCAACCTCGGAAAGAACCCGCACATCTACAATGGTGGAAGACCTTAGACTTAATCTTTTCGTAGGGAGATTAGATTTAGGTGTCATTAAACTAGACTTGACATAGTCATAACCATTATGACTAACCTAGTAGCATGGGTTAGCTCGGATTATTGACCATCTCATATCAGAACTGAGTCAACAAACATGGCCAGGTAAGTGAGACCGATGAAAGGGATATGCCATTAACTCGATAAGAATGCATTCGAGTCGAGTAGCTCCTAATTAAAAATCAGTCGATCATATCTACCAAACTTACCTTAGACACCAAATTATTGAGCTAGAACCAATTGGATTAGCCTACAATCCAGACTCTAACCACTAAGCCTAATTAGGTCTTAGCTTGATTGATCACTCACGTGACTCGATCTTGACCCAGACTTAATCCTATTAGGCTGGTCAATTTAAGCACTATTGATCCCATCTAATCAACTCTTGATTTGGTTTGATCAAACACTTAGACCCAATTGAGCTACCCAAGTCCGAACCCAATTTTATGAACATGTCTTAGATCTAAAAATTCTTAATTTTAGACCTAATATATTTCATAATCTTAATTCTTAATTAAGTTTAGGGTTCATAAACAAAATATGTAAATAAGATCCTAGGGTTTCAGGATCTAGGATTTTGCAGAAAATGAGTTTTCAATTTTTGATTAAGGACGAACGTGCAGCATCCCTACACATTATAAGAAGACCCTATCGAATGAAAGGAGAGGGTCTTTAAATGCTAGTTTGCTCTTATGACCGGACAGCCAAGGAGAATGCCTTAATCAGAAATACAACTAATCTACAAAACTAATTAGATCTAAGCATATATTTGATATAAAAATTGATCTAGTTAAAATATTTTTTGCATACATCTCATGTATCATATCATGCATAATTTTTAGATCTAAATTATCTCATAATCATCTGAAAAATTAAATTTAAATTTGATCACATCAAATAATATTTAATCTAGACCCTTTTTTAGAACTATTCTACAACTAGTCTAAACATGCAACTATCATATCTCATATGAATAAATATAATTTAATTTATTTTCTACTTTTAGATCTGATTATAACACTTATAAGATCAAAAAATTATAAATAAATAGATATTAAAATCATATTTAATCAAATAAAAATTATGATTATACTAGACTATACATAGAATAATTCTATTCCTAGTCTAGTTATGTATCTCATACATTTTAGATCTAGATTAATGAATTTTAATTTTTTAATTTTTTAATTTTAGATCTAATCACATCATATGTGATATCTAAAATCACTAATTTATCAGATTAAATTAGATCTAAATAAATTTTATGCAACCTAGCTCTGATACAAGTTGAAGGGAATAATAGATTTTCCCTGGTCAGGTTCGTTCAAATCTGATTGGATCGAGAGGCATATTTCAAAAATTTTCTATTAGATCTAAATCAGATCTAATATTTTTTAGATATAATTTTATGATTTGATAAATAAAAAAATTAAATTAAATTAAATCTAAATTAATGTTATCTTGATACTGGGTAATCCGATTACCCGTTGATGATCCTGCTAGTTGTCCGAGGTTCTAGATCTAGCCACACAAACGCCTGGCCTCTATCGGTATTCACTCAAACTAGATCTAGAGATCTTTTCTTTTTCTTTCTTTTTTCCAAAAATTAGATCTAAATCTGATTTTGAAGATCTTCAAAATTCTTTTTGAAGATGTGTTGCTGTCTCTTGTAGCAGGGCTGCCTTATTGCTTTCCTATCGCCTTTTGATTGCCTGAATCGCACCAAACTTATGCCCAACTTCCCTTGGGCATGGAGAGGAGAGAGAGGATCAGAAGATGGTGTGGAGGAGAGAGAGGGGAAGCCTTGGGGCATGGCTAGGAGAAAGCTCTATCTAAGTTGGGCGCAAATAGGGTTTATTTATAGACCCTACTACGCCATGCAGTGCTGCATCATCCTGGCCAATCGTGTTGCTTCATGCAATCAGATCTAAATTTGATTGATGGGATGACATCATCCGATCCAATCAGATGCGAGCCCCATAGATTCATCCTTAGATGGTGCCTAAGACTGGTCAAAGTCTATGGCTAGGGGTCATCTAAGTTGAATCCAAGAAGCAACCTAAAGTTCCATCCGTATGGGACTCCAGGCATCCCTATCCATGGGTGCATGCCATCCTAGGCATGCACCCCCTCCTTTCTAAATTGAGGGGACAAGCTCCTATCTAATCTCTAATAAGTGCATGACACATGGGCAGATGTCCAAGGGTCAAAGGTCAATGTTTGACCAAAGTCAAAGGATAAGAATTAGCAGATAACGAAAAATGGCAGGTGTTGTCTCAACTTTATCTCATAAATTAAGACAATCCTTTTCTAACCTAGACAAACTCCAGTCAGACCAGGTAGAGGTACCTGCTCAGTCGAGACAACTTCTAATGATAATAGAAGGAGAATGTTAGGCTCAATTGTGTGCTAGTATGATTTTCTTGAATCTAATTGAATCTAATTCAAATCAATTGAATTGGGTTAGTCCAATTGATGATATCCAAATCAAAATCCTTGTTTGTGTGACCCAATTAGATTTTGTTCTATATAGCAATGGGATATATCATGATCTCCATCATCTACATCATCGAAACTCCTTTCGATGGATTAGAACTCTTCTGATTCAGACAACTAGAATGATCGATCATATAAATCATTCTAATTGCTCCTAAAATCCATCAGTGACACCTAGCAGTATTTGGTGGCAATCCATCAAAACTAGAAATGAACCTCTTAGTGCAGCTACTTGTGTGATTAAGTTCTTCTATCTTGATCTCCATCATCGACATCATCGAAACTCCTTTCGATGGATTAGAACTCTTCTGATTCAGACAACTAGAATGATCAATCATCTAAATCATTCTAATTGCTCCCAAAATCCATCAGTGACATCTAGCAGTATTTGGTGGCAACCCATCAAAACTAAAAATGAACCTCTTAGTGTAGCTACCTATGTGATTAGTTCTTCTATCTTGAGCCCTGATCAGATTAGGGTTAAGGTGAACTCGTCAAACCCTAATTTCTATCATATGATTTAATCATTTGATTCAAGTCTGGTGTGAAAACCTTAATAGAAACTCTTTCTATTATTTCACTCTCCGCCATGGCCATAGGCTTATGGACTTGATTCTCATGATCATCATAGGGCAGCTCCTCATCCATCGAGGTAGATAGATTCCATCTTGGTGCAATCCAATTCCTATAATGAACATGCTATAGCCAACATACACCTTAGGATTTCAAATGACTAGGAGATCGAGTCATGTTGTAGTCAAACTATAACACCCTCAAGGTGAACTATCGATGCACCTCAGGTCAAAGAACCAAACACACCACTATAGCTATGAGTTAGTCATCGACGAGAAGGTAGACTTCCTTATGACTACTCGAGGTGGTCACGCTCGATGCCCCCGTTCTCTAATGAGTACTTGTACTCTCGCTTCGGTGTCTCTACACCATAGAATCAAGAGTCATCTACTATAAAGAAGCGATTGTACACTAACCTTTCGGATCAATCACCATCCTCATGATGATCCTACGGTCAGGAGCATTTTATGAGTTAATAATGAAAATTCTTGTCTTAAATTTTCAACTCTTCAAAATAAGAATTATCATTATCATTAACTTAAGGGATGTATCACAGACACTAAACACATATTTATGATAGAAAATAATCCATTTTATTATTTATAGTCAAATTTATAATTTTATCCCTAGAAGTGTATTACAAGTGTCAGCCAATTTTGACTTCTAAGGCACACATATCTAACAAAATTGTGGTACTTCCAAGTCTTGGGAGGCCATGGGAGGAGTCAGAGGGTTGGCTCTGGAGATTTCAGGGACTTAGTTGGTGCTTCAGAGACCTAGGACACAAGATGAAGCAAGAAACCAAAGTCGTAGAATCAAGACTGCAGAAAGGAGATTTTCTACAGGTTAGCTAGCTCAGTCCAAAACTGAATCGGCTAAGTCTTAGAGCACAGGCAAAATAGAGAGCTGCACATTCGAAATTGCTGGCATGACACAAAATTAGACTGGCTTAATTTCAAACTGAGCCGACCTAGTAGAACTTAGCTAGCTCAATGCTGAGATTGAGCCAGCTCAGTGCGTGGGTAGAGTTATGCAAGGGTCTATTTTGGGCTAGGATCTGGGATGATCCTAGGGGTCTTAAGGTTTGGTTTGAGAGATCTTAAAGAGGGCTAATTCACGTATGGGTCGGATCTAGATGTAGAGGATGAGAGCATGGAAGACATGGGTGTACATGGGCTCGGTGAGTACTTTCATATGTTGGATTAGTCGGGGAGTTTTTTTGATCTGGTCTAATGGCAATGTATAAATATATAGATTGTATTAGGGTTTCATTATGCTATATAATACAGACCTTTTCTCCCTCAACTCTCTTCTTCTCTTCTCTCTAGAGTTGCCGCGCTAGGGTTCTTGAAGAAGCCCTAGAGAAGGAGGCCTCTCCCTCAATCCCAAGGAGAGAGGTGCCCCATCACAGATCCAGGTGGAGGATCGGTGGTGTGCTGCCCATAGAGAACGTCAAATGTTCCTTTAGGTCCATGCTAAAGATCAGGAGCTTCCACAACATGATATCGATGCTTGTGATGTCAAGGATGATTGATGTTCGAGCAATATCATGGGTCTAGAATTTGGTATCAGAGTTAGGTAATGCCTGAAATGTTGTGGACGACAATATGATGTACTCTACTTTTATAGTGGAATCTGCTATCACCATCTGCTTAGAAGTTTTCCAACTGACAGCTCCACCATTATAAATAAATAGACTTCTAGATTTTGACTTTTGATCATCTATGTCAGACATAAAATTCAAGTCTGTATACCTCTAGACCTGGAGTACTCCATTACCAAAAACTAGAAACATATCCTTAGTCTTTCTCAAGTACTTAAGGATACATTTCATAGAAGTCCAGTGCTCTTTGTTTGGATTTGACTGATACCTACTCATGACACTCATAGCATGGACAATATCAGGTCGTATACATAGCATGGCATACATGAGACTCTCTATTGCTGAAGCATAAGGGATCTTGCTGATGCGTTCAATCTCCTCAGGTGTGCAAGGACACATCTTCTTGGAGGGATGAATGCCATGTCTGAAGGGCACTAATCCACTCTTGGAGTTTTTCATGCTAAACCTTTTTAGTACCTCCTTTATATACATTTTCTGTGAGAGACCCAGCATCCTATTTGGTCTATCCCTATAGACCTTAATTTTTAGAATAAAGGATGCCTCTCCTAGATCTTTCATAAAGAACTCCTTAGACAACCACATTTTGACTATAGTCAACATGAAAATATCATTTTCAATTAGGAGGATGTCATCCACATGTAGTACAAGAAAGACAACAGCGCTCCCATTGACCTTTTTGAAAACACAAGGCTCCTCCTCATTCTTGATGAATCCAAATGATTTGATTACATCATTGAAACGAGCATTCTAGCTCCGAGATGCTTGCTTAAGTCCATATATGGATTTTTATAGCTTGCATACCTTGTGATCATTATCACTGGATGTGAAATCTAATGACTATTCCATATATATATCTTTCTTAAGATATCCATTTAAGAACGCCATTTTCACATCCATCTGCCATATTTCGTAATCAAAATAGGCTGCAACAGCAAGTAATGTGTGGATGGATTTGAGCATGGTTACTAGCAAAAAAGTATCTTGATAGTCAATGCCTTGATGCTAACTATATCCTTTCGCTACAAGCCTTGCTTTGAATGTCTCTACATTCCCATCGGCACCTATCTTTCTCTTGAATATCCATTCGCACCCAATAGCTACTATACCTTCAAGTGGATCTACCAATGTCCAGATTTGGATCGAATACATTGAGTCAATCTCTAACCTCATTATCTCTAACAATTTCTTAGAGTCGATATCCGATATCGCCTCATCATAGGTTTTGGGATCATCCCCATGAACTTCATTTCCTGTAAGGAATATTTTCTCTACGTCTTTTGATATAGTACCTAGTACCTTTCAGGAGGATAGAAAATTCTACTTGATCTATGAGGTAGAGGAGGTAGTGTCTGGGTTGGCTCATTATGACTGGCTTCCATAGGTTCCTTAGCTCATTTCTCTTCAAAGACTTTCTCCTCGAGTCTAATCTGCCTTTCGATGCCACCATCTTGAATAAACTATTTTTCAAGAAAGATGGCGTGTCGATCCACAATCACATTGTGATCTTCTGGAAGATAGAAATAATATCCTAATGACTCTTTAGGATATCCAATAAACCAAGCTCTAAAGGATCTAGACTCTAATTTGTCCATTTATTATCTATTGACAAGGGTCGGACAACCCAAAATTTTGAGATGACTCAGACTTAATTTCTTACCTGTCATATCTCATACGGTGTGGTAGGAACGGTCTTAGAGAGAATCCTATTCAGTAAATATATAGTGGTCATCAGACTATATCTCCAAAGAAACTCAGAAAGGTCTGTGAAACTCATCATGGATCGGACCATATCTAATACGATCTGATTTCTCCATTCTGAAATTCCATTGAGTTGAGGCATTTCAGATGGAGTCCATTGAGAGACTATGCCATTATCCTTAAGATAGTCTAGAAATTTCCAACTAAGGTATTCTCCTCCTCGATCTGATTGAAGAATCTTAATGAGTTTTTTTATTTATTTTTCTACTTTGAGTCTGAATTTTTTGAACTTTTCAAAAGCTTCAGACTTGTGTCACATCAAATACACATACCTGTACCGAGATAAATCATCGATAAAGATGATGAAGTAGAGATAATTGTCCCTAATCGGCACATCAAATGGGCCGCATACATCAATATGTACTAGGACAAGTAGGTCTGTGGCCCTTTCCCCATGTTCTACAAAAGGAAGCTGGGTCATTTTGCCATGAAGGCATAATTCACAAATCGAATATGACTCGAAAGTCAATGGACTCAATAGCTTGAATTTCTCTAATTTGTTAACCCTATCTTCAGCTATATGACCTAGCCTAAGGTGCCAAAGATACCAATCGTTTAGACTATCTCTAGGTCATTTTGATCCTATGGCATTCACATTTTGCTCGATATTAAAAATAGAAACATCAATATGTAACTGATAGAGACCATTTATAAGAAAACCACTTGCAATTTTATTTCTTTCAAAAAGAATATGATAATGGTCCTTAAGAAAACTAATTACATAGCCTTCCTATGCTAAATATGAAATAGAAATTAAATTCCTACTTCCTATAGGCACATAAAAATTGTCCCTAAGAACTAAATCTAATCCTAATGATAGTCGTAGAGAGTAGGTTCCCACGGTCACAGTAGCAATTCTTGCTTCATTCTCGATGTGTAGGATCATCTCATCATCCCTTAGCCTCTTGCTATCCTCAAGATCCTACATGAAAGTGCACAAGTGAGCACTAGAATCAGAGTCAAGCACCCAACTGGATGCAAAAGAAATCATAAGATTAGATTCTATAACAAGTATACCTCCAGAAGGATCTGCCTCCTTCTTGTTCTTCAGGCTGGCTAGGTAAAGCAGGTAGTTTTACTTTCAGTGTCCGTCAGTGTTGCAATGGAAATATTTTTTGTTGTCAGCGGCCTACTTCTTCAGCTCTGCCTTCTTCTTCTTCCCACCTTCCAACTTCTGCTTCTTTGCAGTCTTCTTCTTCTTCTTTCCAAAAGATTTTCTCTTGGAAGAAGCCCACTCCATAGCAAGTACTGAGCCTTTAGAATCTTTCATAGAAAGCTCAGCAGTAACCAGCATGTTCATGAGTTCATAGAAGATATTTTGAAGTTTATGTATATGGTAGTTCATGATGAACTATCCATATGCATCAGCCAAGGACTGGAGAATTATATCAATCTACAGATCCTGATCTAACTTAACACTGAGCTTCTCAAGCTCTTCTAAGTCCTTGATCATCATCAGACAATGATCCTAGATCGACTGCCCATCATGCATCGAGCCTTAAACAGTCTCTTAGTGAGTTGATATTTGGCTCTGCGACTTTGTTCACCTAACAACTCTTGCAGGTGAGCCAACATTTGGCAGCTAGTCTTAATGTCTACATGTTCGTGTTGGAGCTCATCAGACATCGAGCCCAACATGTAATATCTGACTTTGTTATCTTCATCTATCTACTTCTCAAGAGACACTCTCTGATCAACAGATGGACGGACTGGTAAAGTGGGAGTATCCTATTCTAATACATGAGCCAACTTCTCAAAACCCAAAATAATTTGGTTTTGAAGCCAATCCTTGTAGTTGGATCCGATCAGTCTATTAGTGTCCAGAATACGGGCTAGTGGATTGGACGCAGACATTTTTCTATAGAGAGTCAAAGTTTATAGTTAGATTTTATAATTATACTTAAAATTTATTTAGGAGTTTCATTTTTAAACAAATTAGGCTCTCACTATTTACTCGAATTTCTATACTCCCTTGGTAGAGATGTAAAAATCTCCATGATTATAGATTTCTAGTAGGTGGTGCGGTCCTATCGATTGGCTCATCACCTCATCTAACAATTATTGGTGATGGGTCAATCAATGAGTGGACAACTCTTGTCTAATAATTCTCTAATCATGGTACACCCAAATCTAGTCTCTAATTCATGAAGCTCACCGTGCTCGAAATATTACTCCATTTCTTAGTTAAGTCAGACCCACCATTTGCATAAATTGAATTTCTGATTGGGTCTCTCACTGTATCCAAAATATTGAGTCGAATCCATCCTCCAACCCATAGCATCCAATAGCTAATAAATATGGTTGCATCTTTTCGATGCAAATGAGCCACTGTAACCAGTTAAGAAAAATCAACCTCAGAAAGGGCTAGCACATCTACAATGGTGGAAGACCTTAGACTTAATATTTTCTTAGAAATATTTAATTTAGGTCTCTTTAAAATTGACCTAACTTAGTCATAACAATTATGACTAACGTAGTGGTATGGGTTGGCTCGAATTATTAGCTACCTCAAATCAGAACTGGGTTGACACAAATGGCTAGGTAAGTGAGATCGGTGGAAGGGATATGCCATTAACTCGACAGGAATGCATTCAGATCGAGTAGCTTTCAATTAAAAATCAGTCGATCGTATCTGCCAGACTTACCTTAGATACCAAATTATCAAATCAAAACTAATTGGGTTAGCCTATAATCTAGGCTCGAACCATGAAACCAATTTAGGTCTTAACTTAATTGAGTCACATCATAATGTGATTCGATCTTGACCCAGACTTAATCCTATTAGATTAGGCAAATCTAAGCTTTTTTTGATCCTACCTAACCAATTCTTGATTCAGTTTGATCAACTACTAGACCTAATTAAGCTATCCAAAACCAAACCCAATTTTATGAATATATCCTAGATCTAAAAAATAATTTTTAGATCTAATTAATTTTATAATCTTAATTTTTAATTATGTTTTGGGTTCATAAACAAAACATGTAACAAAATTCTAGAATTTCAGGATCTAGGATTTTGCAGAAAAATAAGTTTTGATTTTTGATTAAGGACGAACGTGCAGTATCCCTACACATCATAAGAACACCCCATTGAATGGAAGGAGAGGGCCTTTAAATCCTACTTTGTTCTTATGACCAGATGGCCAAGAAAAACATCTTAATCAGAAATATAATTTCTACTACAAAATTAGTTAGATCTAAATCATATATTGTATATACAATTAATGATCTAACTTATACATATTTTGCATACATCTCATGTATCAAAACTAAACTAAACATGCTTGCTTTCAGATCTGATATATCATATATAATATCTAAAAAAAAATTTAAATTTGATCACATCAAATAAAACTATTTCAGATATTTATAGAACTATTCTATGACTTGTCTAAGCATGCATCAGACATATCTCATATGAATAAATTAAAACTCTATTTTTTATTTTCTAGATCTCATTAAAATAATTATAACTTTAGAAAAATAGAAATTAAATAGCTCTAAAATTATTTTTAATCAAATTAAAAATATGACTATACTAGACTACACATAGAGCTATTCTATACCTAGTATAGTCATTCTTCTCATACATTATAGATCAAAATTTTTTAAGTTTAATTTTTTAATTTTAGATCTAATCAAATCTGATGTGATATCTAAAATTATTTAATATTAGATCATAAATAAAAATTAAATTAGATCTAAAATAGATCTGAAGAACTGTAAATATAGCTTTGATACCAGTTGAAGGAAAATCTTATTTTCCACCACAGGATCGTGCAGATCTGATCAAATTTGGGGTGAATTTTTCTAAAAAATTCTTAAATGATCTAATCAAATTTAAGAGTTCTTAGATTTGATCATGATGAGCTAATATTAAAAATTAAAAATAAAATTAAATCAGATTTAATTTCTTATCTTATTTGGATAATCTGATTATCCTGCAATGATCCTGATCTTTCCTGAGCTTCTGGAAGGAGCCACGCACATTCCTAGCCTCTATTGGTATCCATTCAGATAGGATCTGGACGTCATCTCCTCCTAAATTTTTCCTCCAAATCTTAGATCTGAATCTGATCTAAAGAACCTTCAAAATAATTTTAGAAGGCAGCTTGTCCGTCTCATGAACATCGTCGCTTAGATGTTGAACTCTTCACAAATTTGATTAGATCTTCTTCTCTGATTTGCACCCAACTTTTGTCATGTAGAAGAAGGGGAGAGAGAGGATTAGAGGGGGCATGGAATATGGAAGGGGTGGTAGCATATGGATGTGGCAATTAGAATTGCACAATGGCATTATGCACAGGTGTTTTTATACAAGTTCCATGCGCCATCTAGATTTCTAAGTGATCAATCAACTCATTTTCTTGATTACCTAGGACTCCAATCTAATAACCCCCATTTCCCACCTAATATTTATCTGGTTTTGTCACCCAAAACACCCCCCAAGTTGGCGAGAAGAAAGGATAAGTAGGAGTCCATGGCGCATGGGACTCCTCCCTTCATGAGTTTGATCCAAATAAAACTCTATTAGAAACCCAATCTAGGAGCCACTAAAAATCATGAAATTGGGCTCACTCAAAGTATGACTCGAGCCCAATCACATATCCAAAAATTAGAGCAAAATGATTTTCAAAGAATTTTCTAGAAGCCTCGATCAGGTGACCCTCAATTCTCTCAATTGAGTCAACTTTTGACCCTAGTCCAATTGCACTAGAAATGAATTTAATTTCTACAATTAATCTGACCTAGACTTATTCTAGCTAGATAAAAATAAATCCATTTAAGATACAAGAATGACTCAAATCAAATTGGACTTAGTTGCGATGAATCAGAAAAAATATAGAAGGAGAAAGTCAGGCTCAATTATGTGCTAGCACAATTCCCTTGAACCTAATTGGATCTTATCCAAATCAATCAAATTGGGTTAGCTCAATTGATGACATAAAGATTAAAATTTTTATTTGTATGATACAGTTAGGTTCAGTTACATATGGTAATGAGACATGTTACGATTAAAGGAGGAAATCAGATTTTTGGGTCAAGTTCACTAAAATCTGATTGGATCAAGAGGCATATTTCAAAATTTTTTTCTTAGATCCAAATTAGATCTGATACTTTTCAGATCTAATTTTATGATCTAATAAATAAAAAAATTAAATTAAATTAAATCTAAATTAATGTTATCTTATTCTAGGTAATCCAATTATCCTTTGATGATCTTGATAATTGCCTGAGGTTCTGAACCTAGCCACGCAAGCACTTGGCCTCTATCGGTGTCCACTCGAGCTGGATCTGGAGATCTTCTCCTTCTCTTTCTTTTTTCCAAAAATTATATTTGAAGGACTTCAAAACTTCTTTTGAAGATCAGTAGTCATCTCTGCAGTAGTGCTACCTTCTTCTTTTCTCGTCAGCCTTTTCTTGCCTGGATCGCACCAAACTGAATCCCAACTTCCTTAGGCATGGGGAGGAGAGAGAGGGTTAGAAGATGGCTTGGAGGTGGGAGAGGGCAGCCTTGGGGCATAGGCTAAGAGGAACTCTTTTAAGGTTGGGTGCAGATAGGGTTTAATTATAGACCCTACTGCGCCATGTAGTGCTACATCATCTCGACCAATCGCATTGCTTCGTATAATTAGATCAAAATCTGATTGGTGGGATGACATCACCTGATCCAATCAGATGAGAGTCCCATAAATTCATCCTTAGATGGTGCCTTAGACTGGTCAAAGTCTATAGGTAAGGGTCACCTACTTTGAATCTAAGAAGTAACCTGGAGTCTCATCCGCATGGGACTCCAGTGTTTATCCACATGGGGCGCATGCCAAGGATGGTGTGCACCCTCCATCTGCCTGCCAAATGGTAGGTGGACTTGGTCAATAAATCTCTCCTATGGGTGCATGACACATGGGCAGATGTCCAAGGGTCAAAGGTCAACATTTGACCAAAGTCAAAGGATAAGAATTAGCAGATGACAAAAAATGGCAGGTGATGTCTCAAATTTATCTCATAAATTAAGACAATCCTTTTCTAACATGAAAAAGCTCCAATCAGATTAAGTAAAGGTACCTGAGTGAGCATAAATATATTTAGCTCAGTTGAGGCAACTTTTAATGATAGAAAAAGGAGAACGTTAGGTTCAATCGTGTGCTAGCATGATTTCGTTGAACCTAATTGAATCTAATTCAAATCAATTGAACTGGGTTAGTCTAATTGATGATATCTAGATCCAAACTCTTATTTGTGTGATCCAGTTAGGTTCAGTTCTGTATGGTAATGGGATATGTCATGATCTCCATCATCGATATCATCGAAACTTCTTTCGATGGATCAGAACTCTTCTGATTCAGACAACTAGAATGATTGATCATCTAAATCATTTTAGTTGCTCCTAAAATCTACCAGTGACACCTAGCAGTATATGGTGGCAACCCATCAAAACTGAAAATGAACCTCTTGATGCAGCTACTTGTGTGATTAAGTTCTTCTATCTTGAGCCTCGATCAGATTCGGGTTAAGGTGAACTCATCAAACCCTAATTCCTATCAAATGATTTAACCATTCGATTCAAGTTCGATGTAAAAACCTTAATAGAAACTCTTGCTATTATTTCACTCTCTGCCATGGCCATAGGCTTATGGACTTGATTCTTATGATCATCATAGGGCTGCTCCTCATCTATCAAGGTAGATAGATTCCCTCTTAGTGCAATCTAATTCCTACAATGAACATGCTACAGCCAACATACACCTCAGGATTCTAAATGACTAGGATACCAAGTCATGGTGTAGTCAAAGTATAACACTCTCAAGATGAACTGCCAATGCACCTCAGGTCAATGAACCAGACACACCACTGCAGCTTCAAGTCAATCATCGACGAGAAGGTAGGCTTCCTTATGACTACTCGAGGTAGTCATGCTTAGTGCCCTCGTTCCCTAATGAGTATCTGTACTCTTGCTCCAATGTCTCTACACCATAGACTCAAGACTCATCTACTATAAAGAAATGATTGTGTACTAACCTTCCGGATCAATCACCATCCTCATGATGATCCTATGATTAGGAGTCGTTTATGAGTTAATAAATGAAAATTCATGTCTTAAATTCTCAACTCTTAAAAATATGAATTATCATTACCATTAACTCAAGGGATGTATCATGGACACTAAATACACATATGTGATTGAAAATAATCCATTTTATTATTTATAGTCAAAATTATAATTTTGCTCCTAGAAGTGTATTACAAGTGTTAGCCAATTCTGGCTTCTAGGGCATAGATATCTAACAAACTCTCACTTGACCTAAAGTCAATTGGCTACAAATCTAAGTTCCATCTTCTCAAGATGGACTTCGATCTTCTGCTGACCCAACGGCTTTATAAGTGGATCCATCGCATTGTCTGCGGAGTCGACTCTCTTGACCTCGACGTAATCCTTCTCGAGGTAATCGTGGATTAGGTGGTATCGCCGCTTGATGTGCTTGAATTTCTGGTGAGACCTCAGCTCCTTAGCAAGGGCTATGGTGCCACTATTGTCATAGTATAGAGGAATGGCATCTGATGGCATCACTTCGATCTCTATGGCAAACTTCTTATACCAAAATACCTCCTTTGCGGCTTCTAACGTAGCGATGTATTCTGCTTCGATGGTGGAATCTACTATCACTGTTTGCTTGAAACTTTTTCAACTGACAGCTCCACCATTGCTTACAAACAAACTCCCAGATGTCGACTTTCGATCATCTTCAGCAGACATAAAATTCGAGTCTGTATAACCCTAGACTTGGAGTTCTCCATTACCAAAGATCAATAACATATCCTTAGTTCTTCTTAAGTACTTAAGGATACATTTCACAGAAGTCCAGTATTCTTCACCTAGATTTAACTGATATCTGCTCGTGACACTCACAGCATGGGCTATATCAGGTCGTGTACATAACATGGCATACATGAGGCTCCCTATTGCTGAAGCATAAGGGATCTTGCTCATGCGTTCTATTTCCTCAGGTGTGCTAGGGCACATCTTTTTGGAAAGATGAATGCCATGTCTGAAGGGTACTAAACCCCTCTTAGAGTTTTTCATGCTAAACCTCTTTAGCACCTCCTCTATGCATGTCATCTGTGAAAGTCCTAGCATCCTATTTGGTCTATCTCTATAGACCTTAATTCCTAGAATAAAGGATGCTTCTCCTAGGTCTTTCATAGAGAATTCTTTAGATAACCATATTTTAACTATGGTCAACATGGGAACATCATTCCCAATAAGGAGGATGTCATCCACGTACAATACGAGGAAGACAATAGCGCTCCCACTGATCTTTTTGAAGAAACATGCCTCCTCCTCATTTTTGATGAAACCAAATAATTTGATCACATCATTAAACTGAGTGTTCCAGCTCCGAGATGCTTGCTTAAGTCCATATATGGACCTTTGCAGCTTGCATACCTTGTGATCATAATCACTGGATGTGAAACCTAGCGGCTGTTCCATATAGATATCTTCCTCAAGATATCCATTTAAGAATACCATTTTCACGTCCATTTACCATATTTCATAATCGAAATAGGCTGCAACAGCAAGCAATGTGCGGATGGATTTTAGCATAGCTACTGACGAAAAGGTATCCTGATAGTCAATGCCTTCACACTGACTATAATCTTTTGCCACTAATCTAGCCTTGAATGTCTCTACATTTCCATCTGCACCAATCTTTCTCTTGTAGATCCATTTACATCCAATAGGTACTATACCTTTTGGTGGATCTACCAAGGTCCAGACTTGGTTTGAGTGCATCGAGTCAATTTCTGACTTCATTGCCTTTAACCATTTCTCAGAGTCGATATCCGATATCGCCTCATTATAGGTTTTGGGATCATCACCATGAACCCCATTACCTATGAAGAACATTTTCTCTACTTCCTCTGAAATAGTACCTAAGTACCTCTTAGGGGGTCATGAAATCCTTTTCAATCTTCGAGGTGGAGGAGGTAGTGAATGGATTGGCTTAACCTGATTTAGTTCCATTTGGTCCTTAGCTCACTGCTCTTGTGAGACTTTCTGCTCGAGCTTGATCTGCTTTCCAATGCTGCTATCTTGAATAAACTATTTTTCAAGAAAGATGGCATGTTGACTCACAATCATATTATGATCTTCTGAAATATAGAAATAATATCCTAATTACTCTTTAGGATATCCTATAAATCGAGTTCTAAAGGATCTAAAGTCTAACTTATCCGCTTGTTGTCTTTTGACCTGAGCTGAACAACCCCAAATTCTGAGATGACTCAGACTTGATTTCTTACCATGCTATATCTCATACGGTGTGGTAGGAATGGTTTTAGAAGGAACCCTATTCAGTAAGTATATTGCAGTTAACAAACAGTGTCCCCAAAAAAAATTAGGAAGGTCTGTGAAGCTCATCATGGATCGGACCATATCTAATAGGATCTGGTTCCTCCATTCTGAAACCCCATTGAGTTGAGGTATTCCAGGTGGAGTCCATTGAGAGACTATGCCATTTCGTTGAGATAGTTCAGAAATTTCCGACTAAGGTATTCACCTCCTCGATCTGATCGAAGAACCTTAATCGGTTTTTCAATTTGCTTTTTTACTTCATGTCTAAATTCTTTGAACTTTTTAAAAGCTTCAGACTTGTATCTCATAAGATACACGTACCCATACCTAGATAAATCATTGGTAAAGATTATGAAGTAGATAAAGTTGCCTCTAGTTGGCACATCAAATAGGCCACACATATCAGTATGTACTAAGGCAAGAAGATTTGTGGCCCTTTCCCCATGTCCTACAAAAGGGAGTTTAGTTATTTTGCCATGAAGACAAGATTCATAAATTGGATATGACTCAGAAGCCAATGAACTCAATTGTCTGTTTTTCTTCAATTTGTTAATCCTATCATCTACTATATGACCTAGTATTAGGTGCCATAGATATCTATCATTTGGACTATCCCTAGCTCATTTTGATTTTATGGCATTCACATTTTGCTCAAAATTAAAAATAGATACATCAACATGTAACTGATAAAGACCATTAATAAGGAAACCACTTGCAATTTTATTTCTTTCATAAAGAATGCTACAATGGTCCTTAAGAAAACTAATTACGTAGTCTTCTAATGCAAGGCAAGAAACAGAAATCAAATTTTTGCTTGCTGCAGGCACATAATAACAGTCTTTTAATACTAAGTTTAAATCAGATGCTAGTCGAAGAGGATATGTTCCCACGGCCACGGTAGCAACTCTTGCTCCATTTTTGATGCATAGGATCATCTCACCATCCCTCAACCTCCTGCTATCTTCAAGATCCTGCATAGAAGTGCACAAGTGAGCACTAGAACCAGAGTCAAGCACCCAACTGGATGCAGAAGAAATCGTAAGGTTAGACTCAATAATGAGCATACCTCCAGAAGGACCTGCCTCCTTCTTCTTTAGAGTGGCTAGGTAAGTAGGGCAGTTCCGCTTTCAGTGGCCATCATTATTGCAATGGAAATACTTTTCTTTGTCGGCGATCTTCTTCTTCAGCTCCTTTTTTTTCTTTCCTCCTTTCCATAAGACTTTCTTTTGGAAGAAGTCTTTCCATAGCAAGAACTGAGCCTTTAGAACCTTTCATAGAAAGCTCAGCGGTAACCAGCATATTCATTAATTCGGCCAAGGAATTTTGAAGTTTATGCATGTGGTAATTCATGATGAATTGCCCATATGCATCAGTCAAGGATTGCAGAATAATATCATTCTGCAGGTCCAAGTCTAACTTCACACCGAGCTTCTCAAGCTCTTCCAAATGTCCTTGATCATTGTCAGACAGTGATCTTGGACTGACTGCCCATCACGCATCTTAGCCTTAAAAAGTCATTTCGTGACTTGATATTTGGCTGCGCGACTCTGTTCACCAAACATCTCCTGCAGGTGAGCCAACATTTGGCGAGCAGTCCCGATATCTTCATGTTGGCGCTGGAGCTCATCAGACATCGAGCCCAACATGTAGTATCTGGCCTTATTATCTTCGTCTATCCATTTTTTCCAGAGATGCTCTCTGTTCAACAGATGGACGAGCTGGTAAGGTGGGAGGGTCCTGGTCCAGTAACATGTGTTAACTTCTCGAAACCCAAAATAATTTTGAAGTTCCTGGAGCCAATCTTTATAATTGGGTCCAGTCAGTCTATGTGTGTCCAGGATACGTGCCAATGGGTTGGACGCAGACATTTTCCTGTAGAGAGTCAAAGATTCTAGTTAGATACTGTAATTTTGACTTGACCAATTTATTTAGGGAATTTTATTTTTAAACAAATTAGCTTTCCCACTATTTTCTCGGATCCCTACACTCCCTCTGTAGAGATGCGAAAATCTCCATGATTAATGATTTCTAGTGGGTGGTGCGGTCTCACCAACTGACTCATCACCTCACCTAACAGTTATTGGTGATGGGTTAGCCAATGAGTGAACAACTCTTGTTCAATGATTCTCTAATCATGGTGCACCCAAACTTGGTCTCTAATTCATGAATCTCACCGTAATCCAGAAATATTGATCCACTCCTTAGTTAAGTCAGACCCACCATTTGCATAGACTGGGTTCCTAATTGAGTCTCTCACCGTATCCGAAATATTGAGCCCAACTCATCCTCCAGCCCATAGCATCCAATGCCTAATAGACATGGTTGCATCTTCCCGGTGCAACTGAGCCACTGTATCCAGCCGAGAACAATCAACCCCGGGAAGGGCCCGCACATCTACAATGGTGGAAGACCTCAGACTTAATCTTTTCTTAGGAAGAATTGATTCAGGTCTCATTAAACTAGACTTGGCTTAGTCATAACAATTATGACTAACCTAGTGGCATGGGTTAGCTCGGATTATTGACCACCTCAGATCAGAACTGTGTCAACAGATATGGCCAGGTAAGTGAGACCGGTGGAAGGAATATGCCATTAACTCGTATAAGAACGCATTTAGGTCGAGTAGCTTCCAATTAAAAACCAGTCGGTCGTATGTGCCAAACTTACCTTAGACACCAAATTATTGAGCCAGAACCAATTGGGTTAGCCTACAATCCAGACTCTAACCTCTGAGCCTAATTAGGTCTTGCTTGATCGATGACTCACGATCGATTGACCCAGACTTAATCCTATTAGGCTGGTCAATTTTAAGCATTGTTGATCCCATCTAACCAACTCTTGATTCGGTTTGATCAACCGCTTAGACCTAATTGAGCTACCCAAGCCCGAACCCAATATTATGAATATGTCTTAGATCTGAAATTCTCAATTTTAGATCCTAATTAATATTTCATAAATCTTAATTCTTAATTAAGTTTAGGGTTCATAAACAAAATATGCAAATAAGATCCTAGGGTTTCAGGATCTAGAATTTTGCAGAAAGTAAGTTTTTGGATTTTTGATTAAGGACGAACGTGCAGCACCCCTACACATCATAAGAACACCCCATCGAATGGGAAGGAGAGGGCCTTTAAACCCTTCTTTGTTCTTATGACAATCGGACGGCCAAGAGGAACACCTTAATCAGAAACATGCAATACTACAAAACTAATTAGATCTAATCATATATCTCATATAAAAATTGATCTAATTATGGCATATTTTGCATACATCTCATGTATCAATGCATATTTTTTAGATCTAAATTATTTTCATAATCAATCTAAAAAATTAGAATTTAAATTGATCTAATCAAAATAAAATTCTAATCTAGACAACTTTTGTAGAACTATTCTACAACTAGTCTAGACATGCATCCAATCATATCTCATATGATATTTAAAATTAAATAATTTTATTTTCTATTTTTTAGATGTTATTATAACATTTATAATATCAAAAAATAGTAAATAAATAAATCTTAAAATATGATTTAATTAGATTAAATCAAAAATTATGATTATACTAGACTATTCTATAGAACTAATTCTATTCCTAGAACTAGTCATGCATATCTTCATACATCTTAGATCTAGAATTAATTTAATTTTAATTTTCTAATTTTCTAATTTTAGATCTGATCACATCTCATGTGACATCTAAAATTACTTAATTTTTTGATCAAAATAAATTTAAAATCAGATCTAAATAATTTTTAGAACCTAGGCTCTGATACCAGTTGAAAGGGGAAATCCTGATTTTTGGGTCCAGGTTCGTTCAGATCTGATCAGATCGAAGAGCATATATTCAAAAATTTTTCATCTTTAGATCTAAATTAGATCTAATACTTTTCATTAATCTAATAAATAAAATAAATTAAATAAATTAAATCTAAATTTAATATTATCCTTGATTCTAGGGTAATCCTATTATTCCTTGATGATCCTGTTGCATTGCTTGAAGGTTCTGGATCTAGCCACGCAAGCGCCTGGCCTCTACCGGTATCCACTCAGGATTGGATCTAAAGATCTTCTCCTTCTTTCTCTATCTCTCAAAAATCAGATTCAGATCTGATCTGGAGGATCTTCAAAACTCCATTTTGAAGATCAGCAGTCGTCCTCTTGCAGCAGACCTTCTTCTTTCTCGTCAGCCTTTCTTTGCCTGATCGCACCAAACTGAATCCAACTTTCATGGGTGTGGAGAGAGAGGAGAGGGCCAGAAGAATAGGCATGGAGGAGGGAGAGGGCAGCCTTAGGGGTGTGGGCTAAATGAACTCTTTTAAGGTTGGGCATAGATAGGATCTTATTTATAGACCCTGCTGCGCCAACAGTGCCTCATCATTTCCAACCAATCACATTGCCTTTGTGCAAATCAGATCTAAATCTGATTGGTGGGATGACATCACCTGATCCAATCAGATGAGAGCCCCATAAATTCATCCTTAGATGGGCAACCCTTAGACTGGATCAAAGTCTATAGTAAGGGTCACCGAGTTTGAATCCAAGAAGCAACCTGGAGTCCCTCCAACATGGGACTCCTAAGGTTATCCTATGGGGTGCAACGCATCCTAGGCATGCATCCTCCATTCTACTACCAAATGGTAGGTGGACATGTGGTCAATAAGTCTCCAAGGATGCATGACATTGACAGATGTCCAAGTGTCAAAGGTCAACTATTTGACCAAAGTCAAAGGATAAGAATGCAGGTGATAGAAAATGGCAGGTATTGTCTCAAATTATCTCATAAATTAAGACAACCTTTTCTGACTGGACAAGCTCCAGTCAGACCATATGAAGATATCTGAGTGAGCACAAACTATTTTGGCTCAGTTGAGATAAAACTTTTAATGATAGTAAAAGAAGAACGTTAGGTTCAATCGAGTGCTAGCATGATTTTCTTGAACCTAATTGAATCTCATTTAAATCAATTGAACTGGATTAGTTCAATTGATGATCACCAGATTCAAACCCTTATTTGTGTGACCTGTTAGGTTCAGTTCTGTATGGTAATGGGATATGTCATGATCTCTATCATCGACATCATCGAAACTTCTTTCGATGGATCAGAACTCTTCTGATTCAGACAGCTGAAATGATCGATCATCTAAATCATTCTAATTGCTCCCAAAATCCACCAGTGACACCTAGCAGTATATGGTGGCAACCCATCAGAGCTGAAAATGCGAACCTCTTGGTGTAGCTACCTGTGTGATTAAGTTCTTCTATCTTGAGCCCCGATCAGATTAGGGTTAAGGTGAACTCGTCAAACCCTAGTTCTCTGTCATATGATGTAATCATTCGATTCAAGTCCAATGTGAAAATCTTAAATAGAAACTCTTTCTATTATTTCACTCTCTGCCATGGCCATGGATTATGGACTTGATTCTCATGATCATCATAGGGCTGCTCCTCATCCACCGAGGTAGATAGATTCCATCTTGATGCAATCCAGTTCCTACAATGAACATGCTATAGCCAACATACACCTCAGGATTCCATATGGCTAGGAGATCGAGTCATGGTGTAGTCAAACTATAACACCCTCAAGGTGAACTGCGATGCACCTCAGGTCAAAGAACCAGACACACCACTGCAGCTTCGAGTCAGTCATTGATGAGAAGGTAGACTTCCTTATGACTACTCGAGGTGGTCACGCTCAGTGCCCTCATTCTCTAACGAGTACCTATACTCTTGCTCCAGTGTCTCTATATCGTAGACTCAAGACTCATCTACTATAAAGAAGCGATTGTACACTAACCTTCTGGATCAATCACCATCCTCATGATGATCCTACGGTCAGGAGCCTTTTATGAGTTAATAAATAAGAATTCATGTCTTAAATTTTCAACTCTTGAAAATATGAATTATCATTACCATTAACTCAAGGAATGTATCACGGACACTAAATACACATAAGTGATAGAAAATAACCCATTTTATTATTTATAGTCAAAATTATAATTTTGCCCCTAGAAGTGTATTACAAGTGTTAGCCAATTCTGGCTTCTTGGGCACACATATCTAACAATGATCTCAATCATCAACATCATCAAAACATCTTTTAATGGACCAGAACTCTTCTGATTCATACAATGCAAATGATCGATCATCAAAATCATTCTAATTGCTTCCAAAATCTATCAGTAACACCTAGCAGTGTATGGTGGCAACCCATCAGAACCAAAAGCAAACCTCTTGGTGCAATTATCTGCATGATTAAGTTCTTCTATCTTAAGCCCCAATAGGATTTGGGTTAAGTTGAACTCATCAAACCCAACATTTATCATATGAATTAATCATTCAATTCGAGTCCAATATGAAACCCTTATAGAAACTCTTTCTATCATCTTCACTCTGCCATGGCCATGGGCTTAAGAACTCAATCTCATGATTATCATAGGACTACTCCTCATCTACCAAGGTAGATAGATTCTCTATTGGTGCAATCCAATTCCTACAATGAATATGCTATGGCCAACATACACCTCAAGGTTCCGAATGGCTAGAAGACCAAGTTATGGTGTAGTCAAACTATAACACCCTCAAAGTTAACTGTCGATGCACCTCAGATCAAAGAATCAGACACACCACTACAACATCAAGCCAGTCATCAATGAGAAGGCAGACTTTCCATGACAATTCGTGGTGGTCACGCTCAGTACCTTCATTCTCAAATGTGTATATGTACTCTCACTCTGGTGTCCCTACACCATAGACTCAAGATACATCTATCCTAAGAAAGTGATTGTACACCAACCTTCCAGATCGATTACCATTCTCATGATGATCCAACGATCGAGAGTAGTTTATGAGTTAATTATGAGAATTCATGTGTTAAATTTTCAACTCTTAAAAATATGATCTATCATTACCACTAACTCAAAAGATGTATCACAGATACTTTAAATACACACTATAATTGAAAATAATTTTTTTACTAATTTATAGTCAAAATTATAAAATTGCTCTTAGAAGTGTATTACAAGTGTTTAGCCAATTTGGCTTCTAGGGCACACATCTAATAGTTACATGCTCAAGGAGTAGGTCCATTTAAGGTCTTAAAGAAGATCGGATCAAATGCGTATGTTGTAGACTTTCCTTCTGATTTTGGGATTAGCTCTACTTCTAACGTTGCAGGATTCATTGCCTATAAAGAGCCAACTTGGATACCTAGTGAGCCATTTGAGCCTGAACCAATTTTTAAAAGAAAGTCTGTTCATGTGTGTCCACCAGCCAAATTGTCAGCAAAGCATGATTAGATTGAGAGAATTTTGGACGAGCAGATCATCTCCACCTGGAGTCAAGGCTATCGACAGTACTTAGTTAGATGGCAAGGTAGATCAGAGTTCGAAGATATCTGGATCACTCGAGAAGAGCTACAGCACATTGATCCTAATTTGCTCGAGCAACACCGGAGCGGAATCGACCCTCACTCTATGGGGTCGAGTTCTCTCCATCCCGAGAGAATTGGTGTGGACACCAGGTCCATTACAAGTTGGCAACATGATTTGAATTTGATTTGGATCGAAGAAGCCCCATTGATTGTCTCTACTTCTGTTAGATGTCTCTCAATTATTTGATCTAGTCAATTAGTTATTTAGATGCATTTAATTTTGGATCCATAGGACCATACTTGGATTTGTATTAGAATAAGAGTCTTATTCGAAAAGAGACCATCATGAAGAAATAAGCTTGGACCATGTCACCTTTGGAGCCACCACTCTCCACATGTCCAAGGAGGAAGTACACATGCCAGCATGTGCCGTGCCTAAGGATCCTCATGCCAAGTGGTGCCAAGCATTAAGCGCCCATATGAAATTCCTTTTCTTCCCTAGGATTTCTTAAGAGGTCTTGATTTCCTACTTATTTTGTTGAAGGGATGATTTCTTTTCTATAGTTCTACAAAAGATACATATGATATATTACTCTATTTAAAAACCAGGCCTAATGTTTTACTTTTTTATTGGAAGAGCTGATTTCTTCCTTATAAAGAATAGAAGATTCCTAAAGAAATAGGATCCCTAAGATCCAATATAAACCCTTGTATCTTTCATGAATGAGACAATGAATGAATAATTTAGTTACAAATACTTATGTCAATCGCTCCAAGAGGAAGAGGGTGTGAGATCCAAAATCACCCCATGAGGGGAGGGTGTGAGGCCCCACTTTCTTTCTATCCTTTTAACCTTTATCTACTTGAGATCCAGTGTTTCTACAACCCTTAATCGTTTTCACCATCTACCTACGTAAGCCTATGTCATCAAGAGAAGATCTATCTCTTCTAAGATTTTCATCCATCATGCTGAGAGAGAAAGAGTGATCCATTATTCTATAGATCAAAAGTTGACAAGGACCTTCGTTCCGTTTCAGTCGATCTTTGATTTTTATTTATTATTTTTTCAGATTCAACATTGGTAAAGATCCAATTCTTTATCGATAGATCTGCTTGGTTAAAAGATTAAGAGCTCTAATCAAGATAGTTTCTTAACTATCATGATCTGGATTCTTCTTATCTTTTCAAAAATTTTTGCAGGCTTAATTTCTTGCTACCTTTCATTCCATTCATATTTCTTTTTACATTTATTCATGGGCATGTTTAATTTTTGCTATCTACTTATTTGGTTTATTATCGCTAGTTGTTTACTAATCTCTAAAATAGCATTCATCTGCATCATTTAGATTGATCTTATTTTGGTCCCATGTCAATCAATCACGCCTCTTGAGCAAAGTATGGGCAACTATACTATCTATCCTAGGAATAATGCGCCACGATCGGATGTAATTTATTATTGACAAACGAAAGGAGGCTTGGACTTTTTTTTTCTTTTTAGATTGTCCCGCATCACCATGCTCTTTAAGATAGGTTATATCTTTATTCATTAGATATTAATTATAATATATTAAAAAGAATACCAACTATTAGATAAGAGATCAATTAAGATCCTAAAAATTTATCTTCATACTTGCAACTTTACTTTTAATTAATTTACTATTTATTTATTTTTTTAATTAATTTAAGTAGCCTTTTAATTAATTAATTTTTAATTAATTTTAATCTTACTTTTAATTTATAATTTAAATATAATTAACATGATCCCTATGGATATGATCTTGACTCATCCTATCTATATAGTAGTGAATTAGATTTTATTTTTGACCGCTTACGATAGTGATTAAATTTTGGCACCGTTACTAGGGATCATGATTTAGTTACTTTAAAAAATAAAATTATAAAATAATTAAAAAATAATAAAATAAAAAATAATTTTAAAAAATAAATTTAGAAAATAAAAAAAATACACCGACACTGCATAAGCTATTTAGGAATTAAAGACCTAATCATAGAACCTAACAAGTAAAATTAACTAATTTAAATTTGATTATTCTACTTTACTTGGACATCTTGACTGTTTTTATCTCATCTTCATAAGATACTTTAAGAGCACTAAATCAAATTAAATAAGATAAGATGGAGATTTGTTCATACTTTCTTAGCCCAAAAATCATAAACATTCATATTGGATCAACCCAAGCCTTTAATTTTTAAAATCAATTAGGCATTTGCCCCTAAGAATATTTGAGCTCATTAGGACAAGGAATCCTAAAAGTTGGATCGAGTTAGGATTAGTCAATTTAACTGGTGTCTAAGATAAATGGTTTAGGGATCATGTCCCAAAAGAAAGTGATTATTTAATTGGTTCTGCTAGCTTACCAAGCCAAGATAATTGGTGTCTAAGAAAAGCAATGGGGGACCACCACCGACAATACACGTACTTGACCAGTTAAGTGGCCGATTCTATACTTGGAAAGCTTGAAGGTGACCTTGGCAATTAGTAGCCATTTAGATCTAGGATAACCCTTAGCCAGGATTGACTGTATAACTTAATTGCTAACTAATATCAAATCTAATTAAACTCTTCTAATCTGTTTCTTAGTTTTAGGACTCTCTAGGCTCTCATCTTTAAAATTTCTTTCATCTTTTTTTTATTAAAAAATTTTAAAAAAATAATAATACCTTTCTATGCTTGTCCTAAGGTATAATTGTAAGGTTTATGCTCTGACGTCACTTACTGCAATCCAAAATTCAACCTCTAGATCCAAAAATCGAAAGAACCCTTAGAGCCAACAAACCCAAAAATATGGATCGAAATAAGGAGAACCATCCACCTAGACAATTGAAGGAATACTTTACTCCTTCCATAGATACTTACTCTCCCTGCATTCAGGTTCCTCTTGTAGAGGCTACATGGTATGAAATCTAGTGTTATTCAAATGCTCCCATCATTTTATGACTTGTCAATGAAGATCCATACAAACATCTTGATGAATGCCTAAAAATATGCTCAATAATTAAAATTCAAAATTTCTCTGATGATGCTTTTAGGCTGAAATTATTTCCCTTTTCATTAAAGGATAAAGCCAAATATTATCTAAACTCCTTAGATACTATAACTATTTCAATCTAGGACCAACTTCAAAGGGAATTCCTCAGAAAGTACTTCTCAATAGAAAAAACTAATCAAATAAGAAAGGTCATAACTAGTTTCTCCCAATTAGAGGGAGAGATGTTTCATGAGACTTGGAAGAGATTAAAAAAATTGGTTAGAAAATTCCTCCACCATGCTGTACCCAAGTGACTAGTCCAGTGCTTCTATGATGGCTTGATAGAGAAGCATCGGCAAATGGTTGATGCATCCTACGGTGGAACCTTCATGCTAAAACATGAGCACGAAGCCTGGTAGCTATTTGAAATCCTGAGTGAAAATTTATTACACCATATGTCTGCTACTAGGAGAGACCCTCCCATGTCTGGACCTAAATGGGATGGAATTTATGAAATAGTTAGCTCGATGGACATCCACAGCCAAGTAAATGAATTATCTCAAAAGATGGACCGACTACTGCAAGCAATACCCACCGGTACTCCACCCACACTCATGATAGATGTGTGTTCAATATGTTTTAGTCCTGCACACACTATTTATGATTGTCCTGCTGCATCTCAGTTCCCTGAGTTTATACACAAATAAGTAAATCAAGTACAAATTCAAAATAATTTTAGGCTAGGATACAACCCTTACTCCAACACTTACAATCCTGGTTGGAGAAACCATCCAAATTTTTCTTGGGCCCAACAATCCACTGCTAGGCCACCAATACATAGATCTAATTATATTGAAGAAGCCTATAAACCAAATCCATACCCACGAGTTGCACAAAATTCACAGTCCTCTTCAAATACTTTCTTCGAGGAAAAAAAATTATAAGCATTAAAGGAGCTGAAGATGAATACTCACTCAACACTCAATCAATAGCCATGTTAGAAACCCAATTAGGGCAACTAGCCACTGCTTTTAATAGAAGAGAGGATGGAAGCCTTCCAAGTTAGCCCATTAATAATGCAAAAGGGCAGTACATGGCTGAGAGCTCCACTGGCCCAAAATTTTTTTTCGAACATGCCAAGTCTGTTATGACCCTTAGAAGTAGGATAATCATAAATCATCCTGAAACAACTCAAGAACTAGAACCATCAAAATCAGTCGAATCAGAAAAGAATAAACCATAGATAGGGAAGAACCAACTGATCCAGCAACTACACCTAAGGCTCCATTTCCTAGTGCTTTAGAATCCTCTTTGCCTTTAGACAAGAAGGATATTAAAATGAATGAAATGCTTGAATTATTTAATAAGTCCAAATTAATTTATCCCTTCTTGATACTATTAAACAAGTCCTAACATATACCAAATTTCTTAAAGACCTATGCACTCAAAAATGAAGAACTAAAGCACACACACCTAAGAAAGTCCACATAACTGAACATGCCAGCTCAATCTTTTAACAAATAACCCCACCCAAACTTAAAGATCCTGGTACCACATTCATATCTTGTGTTATAGGGAACCTAACCATTAAGAAAGCATTGTTAGATTTGGGTGCGAGTGTTAATCTTCTCCTAAGTTCTATCTATGAACATTTTGAATTTGGAGAATTGAAATCCACAACGGTAACCCTACAATTAGCTGATAGATTAATTAAGGGACCCCATGAAATGTTGAAAGATGTGCTGGTTTAGGTTGATGAATTTTACATACCTATAGACTTTCTGGTGTTAGACATGAAATATGGTAGCAACATCAGTCAAGTACCTATCATCCTAGGTAGAACCTTCCTAGCAACTACCCGTACTTGCATAAACTGCAGGACTAAGGTTATGGATGTAACTTTTAGAAATAAAAAGCTAAGGTCGAAAATTTTTAATGCTACATAAGGACTACCAACTTTTGACCATAGTGAAATTAATTTACTAGAAGAAGTTTTAGAAGACAAAACCATACCTTGCTCGACTCAGACCTT
>QRFJ01006143.1:0-83338 GCA_006176705.1 Cocos nucifera | reverse complement strand
GAGATTGTTTAGATATATGTGCCCTAGAAGCCAGAATTGGCTGACACTTGTAATACACTTCTAGGGGCAAAATTATAATTTTGACTATAATTAATGAAATGGGTTATTTTCTATCACATATGTGTATTTAGTGTCTGTGATACATCCTTTGAGTTAATGGTAATGATAATTCATATTTTCAAGAGTTGAAAATTTAAGACATGAATAATCATTATTAACTCATAAAATGCTCCCGACCATAGGATCATCACGAGGATGGTGATTGATCTGGAAGGTTGGTGTACGAATCGCTTCTCTTTAGTAGATGAGTCTTGAGTCTACGGTGTGGAGACACCGGAGCGAGAGTACAGGTACTCATTAGAGAACGAGGGTACACTGAGCGTGACCACCTCGAGTAGTCATTAGGAAGTCTACCTTCTCGTCAATGACTGACTCGATGCTGCAGTAGTGTGTCTGGTTCTTTGACCTGAGATGCATCGGCAGTTCACCTTGAGGGTGTTATAGTTTGACTACACCATTACTCGGTCTCCTAGCCATATGGAACCCTGAGGTGTATGTTGGCTGTGAGCATGTTCATTGTAGGAACTGGATTGCATCAAGATGGATCTATCTACCTCGGTGGTAGAGGAGCAGCCCTATGATAATCATGAGAATCAAGTTCTGAAGCCCATGGCCATGGTAGAGTGAAATAATAGAAAGAGTTTCTATTTAGATTTTCACATTGGACTCGAATCGAATGATTACATCATATGACAGAGACTAGGGTTTGACGAGTTCACCTTAACCCTAATCTGATCGGGGCTCAAGATAGAAGAACTGAATCACACAGGTAGCTGCACCAAGAGGTTCGCATTCAGCTCTGATGGGTTGCCACCATATACTGCTAGGTGTCACTGGTGGATTTTGGGAGCAATTAGAATGATTTAGATGATCGATCATTCTAGCTGTTCGAATCAGAAGAGTTCTGATCCATCGAAAGGAGTTTCGATGATGTCTATAATAGAGATTATGACATATCCCATTACCATACAGAACTGAACCTAACTGGGTCACACAAACAAGGGTTTGAATCTGGTGATCATCAATTGAACTGATCTAGTTCAATTGATCTGAATGAGATTCAATTAGGTTCAAGGAAATCGTGCTAGCACTCGATTGAACCTAACGTTCTTCTTTTACTATCACAAATAAGTTGTCCTGACTGAGCCAAAGGAGTTTGTGCTCAATCAGAGGCCTTCATATGGTCTGACTGGAGGTTGTCCAAGTCAGAATAGGTTGTCTTATTTTGTAAGACATTACCTACCATTTTTGGTCACCTGCCATTTCTTGTTCTTTGACTTTGGTCAAAAGTCTACCTTTGACTAGTCAAACGTTGACCATTCACCCTTTGACTTTTGACCACATGTCATGCACCTATTGGAGAGCTGGTGGGGGCCTGTCCCCCTACCAGAACCTGGCAAGGAGAAGGGCGCACGCCAAGGGTGGCGTGAGCCCAAGTAGGAGGCGCCTAGGAGTCCTTGTTGGACAAGGACTCCACCTCCCTTTTGGATTCCAATCAGAGTTCTACTAAGAATCCAGTTTGACTGGTCTTAGGCACCCTCTAAGGAGGAATCCAGGGGTCTCTATTCCAACCAATCAGATTTAGATCTGATTTCACAAACGGTTGTGATTGGTTGAGAGGAAGAGGAGTTGGATCACAAGAGGTCTATAAATAAGACCCTGCGCCCAACCCTAATTCCAAGTGAAAGTGAATGCAATTGAGAAACCCCACGCCCCAAGGCTGCCTCTCCCCTCCTTCTCCATGCCATAGCTTCTTCTCCCCTTGCTCTCCACGTCCAAAAGGTGTTTTGGACTTAGGTTGGTGCGATTCAGATCAAGGAAAGGCGATCAAAATCAAGAAGGCTGCGCTGCTGCAAAAGGATGACTGCAGATCTTCAAAAGAGTTTTGAAGATCCTCCAGATCAGATCCAGATCTGATTTTTGGAGGTGTGATAAAGAAGAAGAGGTTCTCCAGATCCAACCCGAGTGGATACCGGTAGAGGCCAGGTGCTTGCGTGGCTAAGATCTAGAACCTTCCGCTGCAATCAGGATCATCTACAGGGTAATAGGATTATCCAAATCAGGTAAATTAAATTTGATTTAATTTATCTTATTTTATTTTATTTATTAAAATAATAATAATCAGATCTGAAACTTATCAAGATCTGATTGAGATCAAGAGAAAATTTTTGAAATATATCTCTTGATCTAATCAGATCTGGACGAACCTGGATCGAGAAATCAGGATTTCCCTTCAACTACACCATGACTCGATCTTTTAGTCATTCAAAATCTTGAGGTGTATGTTGGCTATAGCATGTTCATTATAGGAATTGGATTGCACCAAGAGAAAATCTATCTACCTCGATGGATGAGGAGCAGCCCTATGATGATCATGAAAATCAAGTCCATAAGCCCATAGCCATGGTAGAATGAAATAATAGAAAGAGTTTCTATTAAGATTTTTACATCGGACTTGAATCGAATGATTAAATCATATGATAGAAATTAAGGTTTGATGAGTTCATCTTAACCCTAATCGGATCGATGCTCAAGATAGGAGAACTTAATCAAACAAGTAGCTGCACCAAGAGATTCATTTTTAGTTTTGATAGATTGCCACCATATACTACTAGGTGTCACTAGTGGATTTTGGGAGCAATTAGAATGATTTAGATGATCGATCATTCTAGTCGTCTGAATCCGAAGAGTTCTGATCCATCGAAAGAAGTTTTGATGATGTCGATGATAGAGATCGCAACATATCCCATTACCATATAGAACTGAATCTAACTAGATCACACAAATAAGGATTTGGATATGGATATCATCAATTGGACTAATCAAGTTTAATTGATTTGAATTAGATTCAATTAGGTTCAAGAAAATCGTGCTAGCATATTATTGAGCCTAATGTTCTCCTTCTATTATCATTAAAAGTTATCTCGACTGAGCCAAATATGTTTGTGCTCACTTAGGTACCTTTACTTGATTTGACTAAAGTTTGTTTAGGTCAGAAAAGAATTATCTTAATTTATAAGATAAACTTGAGATAATACCTGCTATTTTTCATCACCTGCTAATTCTTATCTTTGACTTTGGTCAAATATTGACTTTTGACACTTAGACATCTGCCTATATATCATGCACCTATTGGAGAGTAGATAGGAGCTTGTCCCCTTGCTAGAAATTGGAAAGGAGGGGGCACACGCCTAGGGAGGCATGCGCCCATGGATAGGGATGCTTGGAGTCTCATACGGATGGGACTCCAGGTTGCTTCTTGGTTTCTACTTAGGTGGCCCATAATTATAGACTTTGATCAGTCTTAGGGGCCATCTAAGGATGAATTAGTAGGGCTCTCATCTGATTAGATCAAGTAATATCATCCTATCAACCAAATTTAGATCTGATTGCATGAAGCAACATGATTGGCTGGGATGATGTGGCACTGCATGGCACAGCAGGATCTATATAAACCCTATCTGTGCCCAACTTTAAAAGAGTTCTCTCTTAGCCCATGCCCTAAGGCTATTTATCTCTCTCCTCTATGCCATCTTCTGATCCTCTCTCTCCTCTCCACACCTAAGAGAAGTTGGGCTTCAGTTTGGTGCGATCCAGGCAAGAAAAAACTGACGAGAAAGGAAGAAGGCAGCACTGCTGTAGAGACGACTGCAGATCTTTGAAAGGAGTTTTGAAGATCCTCTAAATCAAATCTAAATTTAATTTTTAAAGAAGTGATAAAGAAGAAGAAGATCTCTAGATTCAGCTTAAGTGGATATTGGTAGAGGCCAGGCGCTTGCGTGGCTAGATCCAGAACCTCAGGCAATCAGCAGGATCATCAAAAGGTAATATGATTACCCAGCATCAAGGTATAAATTAAATCAATTTTAATTTATTTTTATTTTTATTTATTAAATTTATAAAATTAGATCTAAAATATCTTAGATCTGATCTAGATATATGAGAGAAATTTTTGAAATATCTCTCTTGATCCGATCAAATCTGAACAAACCTGATCCAAAAAATCAGGATTTCTCTTCAACTCGTATCAGAGCCAAGTTCTAAAAATTATTTAGATCTAATTTTAATTTATTTTGATATAATTAGATAATTTTAGATGTCACATGAGATATGATTAGATTTGAAATTAAAAAAATTAAAATTAAATAATGTAGATCTAAGTTTTATAATATGTATGACTAGTTGTAAAATAGAATAGTTCTATACATAGTCTTGCATGATCATGATTTATTTTGATTAAATTATGATTTTAAATCTATTTATTTTTTATTTTTTGATAATTATAAATATTATAATAAAATTTAAAAAATAAAAAATAAAAATATTTAATTTTTTAGATCATATGAGATATGATGAATGCATGTTTAGACTAGTTATAGAATAATTCTACATAATTATCTAGATTAGAATTTATTTTGATATTATCAATTTAAATATAATTTTTTAGATAATTATGAGATAATTTAGATCTAAAAAATATACATGATATCATACATGAGATGTATGCAAAACATGTATAAAGTTAGATCAATTTTATATATGAGATATATGATGTAGATCTAACTAATTTTATAGATTTATATTTTTGATTAAGGCATTCTCCTTGGCCGTTTGATCATAAAAATAAAGTAGGATTTAAATGCCCTCTCCTCCCATTCGATGGGGTGTTCTTATGATGTGTAGGGGTGCTGCACATTCATCCTTAATTAGAAATCAAGAACTTACTTTCTGCAAAATTTTAGATCCTAAAATCTTAGGATTTTATTTACATATTTTATTTGTGAACCGTAAACTTAATTCAGAATTAAGATTATGAAATATATGTTAGGTCTAAAATTAAGAATTTTAAATCTAAGACATATTCATAAAATTGGGTTCGGACATGGGTAGCTTAATTAGGTTTAAGCGATTGATCAAACCGAATCAAGAGTTGGTTAGATGGGATCAACAATGCTTAAATTGACCAACCTAATAGGATTAAGTCTGGGTCAAGATCAAGTCACATGAGTGATCGATCAAGCTAAGACCTAATTAGGCTCAGTAGTTAGAGTCTGAATTGTAGGCTAACCCGATTGGTTTTGGCTCAATAATTTGGTGTCTAAGATAAGTCTGGCAGATACGATGGACTGATTTTTAATTGAAAGCTATTCGACTCGAATGCATTCTTATCGAGTTAATGGCATATCCCTTCCATCGATCTTACTTACTTGATCATGTTTGTTGACTCAATTCTGATCTGAGGTGGTCAATAATCCGAGCTAACCCATGCCACTAGGTTAGTCATAATGGTTATGACTATGTCAGGTCTAGTTTAATGAGACCTAAATCAAATCTTCCTAAGAAAAGATTAAGTCTAAGGTCTTCCACCATTGTAGATGTGCGGGCCCTTTTTGGGGTTGATTGTTCTTAGCTGGTTATAGTGGTTCAGTTGCATCAAAAATGTCTATTAGGCATTGGATGCTTTGGGCTGAAGGATGGATTGGGCTCAATATTTTGGATATGGTGAGAGACTCAATTAGAAATTGAATCTATGCAAATGGTGGGTCTGACTTAACTAAGGAGTAGATCAATATTCTAGGCATGGTCAGATTTATGAATTAGAGACCATGTTTGGATGCACCATGATTAGAAAATCATTGAACAAGAGTTGTTCACTTATTGGCTAACCAATCATCAATAACTATTAGGTGAGGTGATGAGTCAGTTGGTGGAACCGCATCACCCATTAAAAATCATTAATCATGGAGATTTTCGTATCTCTATAGAGAGAGTGTAGGGATCTGAGAAAATAGTGAAAGCTAATTTATTTAAAAATTAAAATTCTAAATAAATTGGTTAAGTCTTAATTACAATATTTAACTAAAAATTTTGACTCTCTATAGAAAAATATCTGCATCCAACCCACTAGCATGAATCCTGGACACCCATAGACTGACCGAACCAAATTATAAGGATTGGCTCTGAAACTTCAAAATTATTTTGGGTTCTAAAAAGTTAACTCATGTATTGGATCAGGACCCTCCCACCTTACCAGCTCATTCATCCATTGAATAGAGAGCGTTTCTTAAAAAATGGATGAACGAAGATAACAAGGCCAGATACTACATGTTGGGCTCAATGTCTGATGAGCTTCAACGCCAACATGAAGATATCAGGATTGTCTGCCAAATATTGGCTCACCTATAAGAGATGTTTGGTGAACAGAGTCGTGCAGCCAGGTATTAAGTCACTAAATAACTATTCAAGGCTAAAATGCATGATGGGCAGTCAGTCCAAGATCATTGTTTGATAATGATCAAGGACTTGGAAGAGCTTGAGAAGCTCGGAGTGAGGTTGGACTTAGATCTGTAGAATGATATAATTTTGCAATCCTTGATTGATGTATTTGGGTAGTTCATCATGCACTATCATATGCATAAACTTCAAAATTTTTTGGCCGAACTTATGAACATGCTGGTTACCGCTGAGCTTTCTATGAAAGGTTCTAAAGGCTCAGTGCTTGCTATGGAATGGACTTCTTCCAAGAGAAAGTCTTTTGAAAAGAAGAAGTCTGTAAAAAAGCAGAAGATGAAAGAAGGAAAGAAAAAAAAGACAGAGCTGAAAAAGAAGGCCACTGACAAAGGAAAGTATTTTTATTGCAACAATGACGGCCACTGAAAGCGGAACTGCCCTACTTACCTGGCCACACTGAAGAATAAGAAGGAAGTAGGTCCTTCTAGAGGTATGCTCGTTATTGAGTCTAACCTTATGGTTTCTTCTGCATCCAATTGGGTGCTTGACTCTAATTTTAGTGCTCATTTATGTACTTCCATGCAAGGTCTTGAGGATAGTAGAAGGCTAAGGGATGGTGAGATGATCTTGCGCATCGAAAATAGAGCAAGAGTTGCTGCCATGGTCGTGGGAACATACCCTCTTCGACTACCATCTGGTTTAGACTTAGTGTTAAAAGATTGTTATTATGTGCCTATAGCAAGTAGGAATTTGATTTCTATTTCTTGCCTTGTATTAGAAGGCTATGTAATTAGTTTTCTTAAGGACCATTGTAACATTTTTTATGAAAGAAATAAAATTGCAAGTGGTTTCCTTATTAACGATCTTTACTAGTTACATATTGATGTATCTATTTTTAATATCGAGCAAAATGTGAATACCATGAAATGACCTAGGGATAGTCCAAACGATAGGTATCTATGGCACCTAAGACTAGATCATATAGCAGAAGATAGGGTTAACAAATTAGAGAAAATTGGACTATTGAGTCCGTTGACTTTCGAGTCATATCCAATTTATGAATCTTGTCTTCATGACAAAATGACTAAGCTCCTTTTTGTAGGTCATGGGGAAAGGGCCATGGATCTTCTTATCCTAGTACATACTGATGTGTGCGGCCCATTTGATGTGCCGACTAGAGGCAACTTTATCTACTTCATAACCTTTACCGATGATTTATCTAGGTATGGGTATGTATATCTTATGAGACTCAAGTCTGAAGCGTTTGAAAAGTTTAAGAAATTCAGATATTAAGTAGAAAAGCAAACTGAAAAATCCATCAAGATTCTTCGATCAGATCGAGGAGGTGAATACCTTAGTCAAAAATTCCTAAACAATCTCAAAAAAAATGGCATAGTCTCTCAATGGACTCCACCTAAAATACCTTAACTCAACGGGATCTCAGAACGGAGGAACCGGATCCTATTAGATATGGTCTGATCCATGATGAGCTTCACAAACCTTCCTGATTTTCTTTGGGAATACTGTTTGTTAACTACAATATACTTACTGAATAGGATTCCTTCTAAAACCATTCCTACCATACCATATGAGATATAGCATGGTAAGAAACCAAGTCTGAGTCATCTCAGAATTTGGAGTTGTCCAGCTTATGTCAAAAGACAACAAGCGGACAAGTTAGACTTTAGGTCCTTTAGAGCTCGATTTATTGGATATCCTAAAGAGTCATTAGGATATTATTTCTATATTCTAGAAGATCACAATGTGATTGTGAGTCGACATGCCATCTTTCTTGAAAAATAGTTTATTCAATATAGCGGCATTGGAAATCAGATCAAGCTCGATGAGAAAGTCTCACAAGAGCAACGAGCTAAGGACAAAATGGAACCAAATCAGGTTAAGCCAATCCAATCACTACCTCCTCCATCTTATAGATCGAAAAGAGTTTTCCATCCTCCTGAGAGGTACTTGGTACTATTTCAGAGAAAGTAGAGGAAATATTTCTCGTAGGTAATTGTGTTCATAGTGATGATTCCAAAACCTATAATGAGGTGATATTGGATATCGACTCCGAGAAATTATTAGAGGCAATGAAGTTAGAAATTGACTCGATGCACTCAAACCAAGTCTGGATCTTGGTAGATCCACCAGAAGGTATAGTACCTATTGGGTGTAAATGAATCTACAAGAGAAAGATTGATGCAGATGGGAATGTGGAGATATTCAAAGGTAGATTAGTGGCAAAAGATTATAGTCAATATGAAGGCATTGACTATCAGGATACCTTTTCGTCAGTAGCTATGCTAAAATTTATTCCCATATTGCTTGCTGTTGCAGCCTATTTTGGTTATGAAATATGACAAATGGACATGAAAATGGCATTCTTAAATGGATATCTTGAGGAAGATATCTATATGGAACAGCTGCTAGGTTTCACATCTAGTGATGATGATCACAAGGTATGCAAGTTGCAAAGGTCCATATATGGACTTAAGCAAGCATCTCGGAGCTGGAATACTCATTTCAATGATGTGAGCAAATTATTTGATTTCATTAAGAATGAGGAGGAGCCATATTCTTCAAAAAGATTAATGGGACCACTGTTGTCTTCCTCATATTATACGTGAATGACATCCTCCTTATTGGGAATGATATTTCTATGTTGACCAGAGTTAAAATATGGTTATGCAAAGAATTCTCCATGAAAGACCTAGGAGAAGCATCCTTTATTCTGAGAATTAAGGTCTATAGAGATAGACTGAATAGGATGCTAGAACTTTCACAGAAGATGTATATAGAGGAAGTGCTAAAGAGGTTTAGCATGGAAAACTCTAAGAGGGGTTTGGTACTCTTCAAACATGGCATCATCTTTCCAAGAAGATGTGCCCGAGCACATCTGAGGAAATAGAATGCATGAGCAAGATCCCTTATGCTTCAGCAATAAGGAGCCTCATGTATGCCATGTTATGTACATGACCTGATATAGCCCATGCTATGAGTGTCATGAGCAGATATCAGTTGAATTCAGGTGAAGAACACTGGACTTCTATGAAATGTATTCTTAAGTATTTGAGAAGAACTAAGGATATGTTGTTGGTCTTTGGTAATGGAGAACTTCAAGTCCAGGGGTTTACAGACTCGAATTTTATATCCAATATAAATGATCAAAAGTTGACATCTGGAAATCTGTTTGTGTGCAATGGTGGAGCTATTAGTTGGAAGAGTTCCAGAAAGACAATGATAGCAGATTCCACCATAAAAGCAGAATACATTGCTACATCAAAAGCTGTAAAGAAGGCATTCTAGTATAAAAAGTTTGCCACAAAGATCGAAGTGATGCCATTAGATGCCATTCCTTTGTACTGTGACAACAATGGCACCATAGCCCTTGCTAAGGAGCCGAGGTCTCATAAAAAATCTAAGCATATTGAGCGGTGATACCACCTCATCCGTGATTACCTCGAGAAGGATTTTGTCGAGGTCAAGAGAGTCGACTCCGTAGACAATGCGGTGGATCCACTTACAAAGCTGTTGGGCCAGCAGAAGATCGAAGCCCATCTTGAGAAGATGGAACCTAGATTTATAGCCAATTGGCTTTAGGTCAAGTGAAAGTTTATTAGATATGTGTGCCCTAGAAGTCGGAATTGACTGATACTTGTAATACACTTCTAGGAGCAAAATTATAATTTTAACTATAAATAATAAAATAGATTATTTTCTATCATAAATGTGTATTTAGTGTCTGTGATATATCCCTTAAGTTAATGGTAATGATATTTCTTATTTTCAAGAGTTGAAAATTTGAGACAAGAATTTTCATTATTAACTCATAAAATGCTTCTGACCATAGGATCATCATGAGGATGGTTATTGATCTAGAAGGTTGGTGTACAATCGCTTCTTCATAGTAGATTAGTCTTTAGTCTATGGTGTAGAGATACCAGAGCGAGAGTACAGATACTCGTTAGAGAACGAGGACACTGAGCGTGACCACCTCGAGCAGTCATAAGAAAGTCTACCTTCTTATCGATGACTGACTCGAAGCTACAGTGGTGTGTCTGATTCTTTGACCTGAGGTGCATCGGTAGTTCATCTTGAGGATGTTATAGTTTGACTACACCATGACTTGATCTCCTAACCATTCGAAACCCTGAGATATATGTTGGCTATAGCATGTTTATTGTAGAAATTGGATTGCACCAAGAGAAAATCTATCTACCTCGGTGGATGAGGAGCAGCCCTATGATGATCATGAGAATCAAGTCCATAAGCCCATGGCTATAGCAGAGTGCAATAATAGAAAGAGTTTCTATTAAGATTTTCACATCAGACTTGAATCGAATGATTAAATCATATGATAGAAATTAGGGTTTGATGAGTTCACCTTAACCCTAATTGGGATCGGAGCTCAAGATAGAAGAACTTAATCATACAAGTAGCTACACTAAGAGGTTCATTTTTAATTTTGATGGGTTGCCACCATATACTGCTAGATGTCACTAGTGGATTTTGGGGGCAATTAGAATGATTTAGATGATCGATCATTCTAGTTGTCTGAATCAGAAGAGTTCTGATCCATCGAAAGAAGTTTCGATGATGTCGATGAGAGAGATTATGACATATCCCATTATCATATAGAACTGAACCTAACTGGATCACACAAACAAGGGTTTGGATTTGGATATCTTCAATTGGACTAATCAAATTCAATTGATTTGAATTAGATTCAATTAGGTTCAAGGAAATTGTGCTAGTACACGATTGAGCCTAATGTTCTCCTTCTACTATCATTAAAAGTTATCTCGACTGAGCCAAATGTATTTGTGCTCACTCAAGTATCTTTACTTGATCTGACTGGAGCTTGTCCAGGTCAGAAAAGGATTGTCTTGATTTATAAGATAAATTTGAGACAATACCTACCATTTTTCATCACCTACTAATTCTTATCTTTGACTTTGGTTAAATGTTGACTTTTGACACTTAGACATCTGCCCATGTATCATGCACCTATTGGAGAGCAGATAGGGGCTTGTCCCCTTGCTAGAAATTGGGCATGCGCCCATGGATAGGGATGCCTGGTTGCTTCTTGGTTTCTACTTAGGTGGCCCATAACTATAGACTTTGACCAGTCTTAGGCACCATCTAAGTATGAATTAGTAGGGTGCTCATCTGATTGGATTAGGTGGTGTCATCTCAGAAATCAGATTTAGATCTGATTGCATGAAGCAACGTGATTGGCCGGGATGATGTGGCACTACATGGCGCAGTAGGGTCTATATAAACCCTATCTATGCCCAACTTTAAAAGCATTCTCTCTTAGCCCATGCTCTAAGGCTATTTCTCTCTCTCCTCCATGCCATCTTCTAATCCTCTCTCTCCTCTCCATGCCCAAGAAAAGTTAGGCTTTAGTTTGGTGCGATCCAGGCAAGAAAAAGCTGACGAGAAAGGAAGAAGGCAGCACTACTGCAGAGACGACTGCAGATCTTCGAAAGGAGTTTTGAAGATCCTCCAAATTAGATCCAGATCTGATTTTTGGAGAGGTGATAAAGAAGGAGAAAATCTTCAGATCTAGTTTGAGTGGATATCGATAGAGGCCAGGTGCTTGCATGGCTAGATCCAGAACCTTAGGCAATCAGCAGGATCATCAAAGGGTAATCTGATTACCCAACATCAAGGTATAAATTAAATCAGTTTTAATTTATTTTTATTTTTATTTATTAGATCTATAAAATTAGATCTGAAACATCTTATATCTAATCTAGATAAATGAGAGAAATTTTTGAAATATCTCTCTTGATCCGATCAAATCTGAACGAACCTGATCCAAAAAATCAGGATTTCCCTTTAGTTCCTTCACTAAGGAACTTCTTTTCCAAAATGACTCCTCTATTGCTGACGAACACCTTTTGTTCTTCAGTAAGATAGAAGTAATAATCCCTAGTTTTCTTGGGATACCCTATGAACAGACATTTATCAGACCTAGGTCCAAGCTTTTTCGACTGCAAATGTTTAACATAAGCCGGACATCCCCAAACCCTAAAGTGAGAGAGTGTCAACATATGCCCAGTCCATATCTCATATGGAGTCTTTGCAATAGACTTGCTTGGAATATTATTCAAAATAAAATAAATAGTTTCTAGTGCATAATCCTAAAATAAAATTGACAGACTTGTAAACCCCATCATGGACCGAACCATGTCCAACAGGATTCGATTCCTCCTTTTAGGTACATCATTATACTGTGGTGTTTTAGGAGGGATCCATTGTGAGAGAATTTCATTCTCTCCTAGAAATAACAAAAACTCATTGGAAAGATATTCACCTCCTCGATCAGACTGAAAAATTTTAATACTCTTCTCAAGTTATTTTTCTACCTCATTTCGATATCATTTGAACATTTCAAATGAATTGGATTTACTCTTCGTAAGATAGACGTACCCATACCTAGATAGGTCATCAGTAAATGTAATGAAGTAGTAAAACCCACCTTTAGCACATGTGTTCATAGGTTCACTTACATCAGTATGTACTAGACCTAGAAGCTCAGTGACCCGCTCACCCTTTCTAGTACAAGGTGATTTGGTCATTTTATCAAGAAGATAGGACTCATAGGTATTCAATGATTTGCAATCATCAATGTTAAGATACGCTCCTTGACTAACCTATTAATCCTATTCTTGTTTATATGACTGAGCCTACAGTGCCAAAGATAAGCATTAGTAACATTATCTAGTTTTGGTCATTTATTCGACGTGTACATTATACTAATAGGCTATGATAAAATATAAATACTATTTCTTAATTGTCCTTGCATTATTGTGACATCATTCATAATGATATCACAAAAATGTCCCTTTATTGATAAACTATAATCATCTTGGGCCAAAAGCCCAATGGATATTATGTTCATCATAAAAGATGGACAATAGTGATAGTTACTTAAAATGATACTATTATTTTTGAAAAATAGTTCAAGAGTTTTCAATGCTAGGACTGAAACTTAACTTCTATCTCCAACATTAAGAAATCTATCACTATTCTTAAATTTTCTACCAATTTGAAGTTCATGCAATGAATTGCATATATGAATCGGACTTCCGATATCTAATACTCAGGTAGATGTATCATATACGGAGAAATTATAAGATATTATCATATAACAGCCTTGACCAGTAACCACTTGCTGATTTATACTATTCATCCTATTTGGGTCAAGAGAACCATTCCTCTCTGGGTCTACCTAATTAGGGTCAACACTAGACTCCTTGTTCTTAGGTCCTAAATACTTGCCATTGTCCAACAGTGAACGGAGCGAACTAACTCTAGCCATTCTAATTATCTAAAAAAAATATGAAATCTTATTAGTACTTGAATTAATTAATACTAAAGACCTGAACTTTAGTCTAAAGGTTCTTCCACTATTTTTAATGAATTGATAGCCTCTACCTCCAATTCGAGAAATTATACTGACTCCTTAGTGGGTATTGAAATCCACATAGACTACATACGGGCCCGAGGAAAGATCTGGCTAACCCGTGTGCATCTATAAGTAAGTTCACAACCAATTATTTCTTCAAATAATTTTTAGTATTTAGGTTTTGTCTTAGATATCAAATCAGTAGGCTATGACCTCTACTGAAAAGGTCTGGTTAGGTCCAACTATTAACATGATTGACTTTGGTGCATCAAACTAATGATAACTAGGCCTGAGGAAAGCTCTGGCTAACCTGATCACCATTAAGAGAGTGTGACCTAATCATCATATGATGTACAGTAATTCTAATATCCAAATAAACATCAGGTGTAAGGCACCTCCAATATTCACCCAAAAAATTGGACTTATTACTATTCACCTTAATGGGAGGCTATGATTTGGTTATCCCCATAACTTAGTCATTTTAAGGACCTAATAATTTAGAGGATTCAATTTATATGTGATTTAAGGATAGAAAGGATACAGACCAAATTTTTCCTACTGACTTCACCAAGTCAAGTCCTCCCATTGACTTCAACAAGTCAATAGGTCAGGGCTAGGATCAATTTAAGTCCATGGGCACCTAATTCAGTCTTACTGATTAGAATTAGTTTTCTGTGGGCACCTAATTCAGTCTTACTGATTGAAATTAGTTAAACTAATTTTTAGTGACATGGGTTAGTCCGAATCACCAAGTGATCTAATCAAATCTCAATCGACCATGTCGGCCAGGTAAGTGAGATTAGTGGAAGGGATATGCCATTAACTCATCAAAGATCGAATCAGTGCAAGTAGTTCTCAATTAAAAACTACTAGTCTAGACTGCCAAACTTACCTTAGACACCAACCGATTAATTAGGTTTAATTTGATCAACCTAGTAATTTCAGGCTTAACCGCGTAGCCATGAATCAAGTATATCTTAGTCTAATTAAAGACATGGACTTGTCCAACTATAACTATTAGAGTTGATTCTAGAGTGTCCTTGACCTAATATAATTCAACACTTAGTTAGATTTGATCAATTGATTTGATCAATTACTTTAGATTAATCCATTCTTTAACTAACCTTGGTCTAATCCGATTAATGGACCTAATTCATCTAATTCTTTAATCCACAGTCTTATGATTTTGTCTTAGGATCTTAATTCACAATTTTAGACCCTATGAACAATACTTAATTCTTTTAATTAAGTTTTTGGACTAATGGATCAGGGTTCGGCATTTTGAAAATAGTTTTCAAATTTTGAAAGGTTTTCATTTTCTATTTTCCAAATGGGTCAACTCATTTTAGAAATAGATTGGCTCATTTCTCAAACAGCAACCTATTGCTAGTTTTAAAAAAAAAAAAAAACATAATGAAAATTAAACTATGAATAAACCTTTTAGATTTAATCTAAAATATATTCATATTTAATTTTTTAATTAAAATAATTTCAATCATTAAAATTTTTTCACTGTTCATCTTAATGAATGAGTTCACGATGGCACCCCTACCGTCATAAGGGATCCCCATTGAATGGGAGGACATGGCCTTTAAACCATACTTGTCCCTTATGATCGGATGGCTTGGTGGCTCATTTATTCTTGATTACTAAGTTATTTAGATTAAGCATATCAAATATACTAACATTTAATTTCTAATTACATATTAGATATGTCAAGCAACCTTGTTGCTTTGATACCATTGATAGAAAATCACGTAGGATTTAAGCATGCATTTTCAAAACTTTTTCAAATAAAATAGCAATAAAAGTAAATACTAATCTAAAATTAATACTATGCATGCATTGATCTAATCAATTTAAATCCTACTCAGGATCTAGACATGCTAATATGTAAGTTAAAATTTAAATATGATTGATCAATAAATTAAATTTGCTGATCGATACGAGTTCAAAACTAGATACCTATATGTGGATAGCTAATCTTTATAATCTGAATCTACTAGATAATACTCTAGTATTGCACCACAACTATATATGTGTTCGGCTTCTATGGTTGGTCCACACGGAGCTCTTGATCTCGATCAGCCCCACTGGAGTGCTAGCTCCTCGCCGGAGCCTTCAATATCTGATCATGATCGATCCAATCAATTATCTTCTTTCTAATCTTCTAGATACTCTAGAAAATCAAAACATATGCTTTGAAGGATGATGAAGTGATGTTTCAAATTTGGTGGCGATCCGATGCTCACAGCACTCGATTTCTCCACCCGAACCCAGATTCTCAAGTCTTGGGTTTCACTCGGCCCAAAAACCCTAATGCACTAAAAACCCTCTCACATCCTCTCTGTGTGGAGTTTTTCTATGAAACAAGTTTCTATGGAAAGATAACTTTTGAATCTATAAACTCTATTTAGACCATATCTAAAAATTGAGTATTCTTAGATACAAAAATCAGAAGAGAATAGAGGCATGAAGGAAAAATAAAGTGCTATAGGACTCTGCTCACCTTCACTCCAAGATTTTTTTTGCCAAAAACCAATTCCCAATTAATTTCAAATTTTTACCACAAGAAGATAACCCCTTAGTCTTTAGGAACAAAAATTCTCATAATTTATTGCATGAAACATTAGTGGAAATTTTGTGTGGAGTGGATAGGTTAAGATTGGTTGAACTAGTTTCAACCAACTTCTAGTATTTGAATTCAAATGGGGTCTTATCCTTTTCCAATGCCTCATCCAAGAGGGTGATGAGTAGAAAGACTCTCCTTCTACTTTCCCTCAATTAGAAATTGCCAAAAAAATATGTGATAAAAGATAGGAAGGCATGGAGAATAGATAAGGAAGAGATTAGGTTTTTCAAATTTCAAACCAACCAAGTTGAATTCAAAATTTAATTTAGTTTGAACTGGACCAACCCTTGGACCAGGTCAAAGGCAAAAGAGAGGAAGGGCACACATTCATTTCTACATGAGAAATCTCATGCAAAAATTAGAGGAGGGCTTAGGTCAAGGTGGAAAAGTCCAATATGGTGGGTGCTAGAGAGAATTTAAATTCAAATCTCATTTGACTTGATCCTAATTAGTTTTAACCAAACCAATTAATTTAAACCAATTAGACTATGTTTAATCCAACCAAATTAGACTTAATTCAAACCAATAAAATTTTAATCAAATTAAAAATTAATTAGGTCTAGGTTCTGATCAAATCAAGATCAAATATTTCTTAGCGATTAGGTCATCTCATGACCTGATTGGGTCAAACCCAATTGAATCAAATTCAATCAAACTTTATCGAATCCTCATCGCTCAATCAAATTAAGCTAATTAACAATCAAATTACTAATTAATCTTCTAATAAATATAGAGTTCAAATTGGATGGGTGTCTAGGCAACAGGGTTTCATTAACATGAAACTCCTGAAGAGTCCCAAACCAGTGGGATTCTTGAACCCAGTGTCCCAAATAAATCAAACTTATGATCATAGAGTCTCAGACCATGGGACTCTTGATTAGAGAGTCCCAAATGAGTAGAACTCAGAGTTTTAGGCTATTTGGACTCTTGGTCACAGTGTCCCAGTCCAATGAAACTTTTGACCATAGAGTCTTAGGTCATCAGGACTCTCGATCAGAGAGTCCTGGATATGAAGGATTCACAGTCCTAGTCGAGTGGAACATTTGATCACAGAGTCTCAATCCAGTGAGACTCTTGACCATAGAGTCCTAGGCCATCGAGACTCAATATCAGCCATTAGATCAGGTAGAAACTCCTATTGTGTGTGACCCCATAGGTTCGAATCCTTAGTTGATAGCACAGGAACCAATTTCCTATACCAATCGATATGACCATCTAGCAATGGTACCCGACACCTAGATAGGTCAAAGAGTCATAATGCAATAATGACAAACCTATGGTATATGGTTACCGTATAATCCATCTCCTTGACCTCGATGCTCAAAGAACGATCTAGGGTTTACTATCAATCCTAAAATTCATCCATAGTATATTTCAAAACTTAGTGTCCATCACATAGACCACCCCGATCGAGGGTTTGCTAAATTGAAATATAGTGATGCACTTACTCCAACACTTGGAGGAGTCAATTCCATCTTGACTCATACACAGATAAGCCAAGTACTTGACTACACCCATTAGCCCTCCATCGCTGAATTAGAAATTTAGGTAGTCCGGTACCTAAGTACAGTGAGTTGCTTGCAGATCACTATGGTGATCTCAAATCTAAGGGATACTTATACCCATATCCTTCACGAGCAAGTCTTGACAGTAGAGAGCTCTACAATTGGATCACGTTCTTTGAAATATATTCTTATACTTTACCTACATGCCATAACAATATCTTCATACTTCTTGGTTAAGAGAATAACCAACACTTATAGCACATGATGATCTACATTCAATACGTTGTCATCTTCGATAATGTTGAATCATTTGATCGCGAACACGTTTGAGGACTAAATGATAAATTTTCTTTTGTCGAGTCTAAATAGTCCTAAGGACTTTATCACAGAACAGTTCATTAAAGAAAGATGCACAAAATGATGAACAGGCTAAAATAATAATTTTATTTATTAATAATTCAAGTATAATTATATTTAGCTCAACCATCTACAATCTAGATGATTGACTTTAGGATATAATTCCCAACACTTTGCGAGTCTGCCAATTTTTTTTTGGGATTATGCATTAGAGACTGCTTGTTATATTTTGAACACTGTTCCGAGCAAGTCTGTTGCAAAGACTTTATATGAGATATGGACTGGACGTAAGCCGACACTCTTTCACTTTAAGATTTGGGGATGTCTGGCTCATGTAAAATGTTTGCAACTAGAAAAGCTTGAACCTAGATCCAATAAGTGCTTATTCATAGGATACCCCAAGGAAACTAGGGGTTATTACTTCTGTCTTATTGAAAAATAAAAGGTGTTTGTCAGCAATCGGATAGTCTTTTTGGAAAAAAAATTCTTATGGAAGGAACAACTGCCTTTAATGTTGATTTTGGTGAAGTTCGATAGATGGAAGAACTGACACATTCTAGTGAACCTGTAGAATTAGATTTGATAAGATCAAACCCAGAGCTCGTTGTTGAGGAGGCACCTTTAAGAAGATCTGGTAGAGTACCGCATCAATGGGATAGATACTATGATTTCTTGGTCCAGGATGGTGATCCTATTGAACTCGATGAGAACAACAAGGATCCGATCATCTACATGGATGCTATGCAGAGGCCTGACTCCGATAAGTGGCTAGAAGCCATGAAGTCTAAAATGGAGTCCATGAAGGTCAATAGTATATGAACACTAGTTGATCCATCTGAAGGAGTAAAATTCATTGAGTGTAAGTGAATTTTTTAAAAAAAAAGAGCACAGATGGGAAGGTGGAGATCTATAAGATCCATTTGGTTGCTAAGGGATATCGTCAGCATTATGTTATTGACTATGATGAGATGTTTTCTTCAGTGGCAATGGTCAAGTCCATTTGGATTATACTTGCGATAGCAGCATACCTAGACTATGAGATCTAGCAAATGGATGTGAAGATGAGTTTTCTTAATGGAGAGCTGGATGAAGAGGATATATGATATAGCCTGAGGGATTCACATCTACAGATGAATCCAAGATGTGCAGGCTTCAGAGATTCATCTATGAATTGAAGCAGGTATCTCGGAGTTGGAACATGCATTTTGATAAGATGATGAGAATGTATGGCTTCGTTAAGAATGAAGAGGAACCCTTCATGTATAAATGGGCTAATGGTTTTGTAATTATATTTCTTATACTGTATGTCGATGACATTCTCTTGATCGAAAATGACATCCTACTCTACAGGGAATAGAGGTTTGGCTATCATTGCAATTCTCCATGGACTTGGGAGAAGCATCCTACATCCTAGGGATGAAGATCTATAGGGATCGATCTAAAAGGTTGCTTAGATTATTTCAGTCCATGTAGATCGATTTCGTACTGAAGAGGTTTAGCATGAAGAATTTCAAGAAGGGCTATCTTCCGATAGACCATGAAATTTCTCTCTCGAAGAGAAATTTTCTGACAACTTCTTAAGAGAGAGAGTGTATGAGTAGAATACCATATACTTCAATAGTGGGTTCTATTATGTATGCCATGATGTATACGAGATCAGACATGGCATACTCACTAGGGGTAGTGAGTATATACTAGTCTGATCCAGGTGAGAATCACTAGAAGGTCGTGAAGACAATCTTGAAGTATTTGAGAAATACCAAGGACTAGTGGCTCATCTATGGAGATGCTGACTTGAAACTTATGGGATATACTGATTCTAGTTTTTAGTCAGATCATGATGATAGTAAGAGTGTGTTAGATTATGTGTTTATCCTGAATGATAGAGCGGTCTACTGGAAGAGTTCCAAGCAGCATACTATGACTGATTCTATGTGTGAGATGGAGTATGTCGCGGCATCCAATGCTGCAAAGGAAGTTGTATGGCTGTGAAAGTTAATTGATGAGCTGGGAGTGGCATCTGAAAGGAAAACCTAGTTTTTTGGATTAGATTCGTTCAGATCTAGTTGGATCAAGAGAAATATTTTAAAATTTTTTTTCTTAGATCTAGATTAGATCTAATACTTTTCAGATATGATATTATTGATATAATAAAAAAATAAAATAAAAAATAAATTAAATCTAATTTTATTTTATTTTATTATGGATAATCTGATTATCCTATGATGATCTTGAGGTCTGCCTGAGGTTCTGGATTCAGCCACGCAAGAGCCTGATCTCTATCGGTATCCACTTGGGTAGGATCTGGAGATCTCCTCCTTCTTTGTCACTTCTCCAAAAATTAGATCTGAATTTGATTTTGAAGATCTTCAAAACTTCTTTTGAATATCTTCAAAACTTTTTTCGAAGATGTAAGTTGTCTCTTGCAGCAGTACTGCCTTCTTCCTTTTTCTATCGCCTTTCTCTTGCTTGGATCGCACCAAACTTATGCCCAAAAATTCTTGGGTGTGGATAGGAGAGAGAACATCTGAAGGTGGCATGGAGGAGGAAGAGGGGCACCTTTGTGGCATGGGCAATGGGTCGAGCATCTTTGATCTTGGCGCAGATAGGGTTTTTATAGACCCTATTGCGCCATGCAGTGCCACATCATCCCAACCAATCATGGCTTTCTATGCAATCAGATCTAAATCTAATTAGTGGGATGACATCATCTAATCCAATTAGATGAAAGCCCCTCTGAATCATCCTTAGATGGTGCCAAGACTGGATCAAAGCAGTCTTCTAGGTGCCATCCAAGTAGAATCCTCGAAGCAACTGGAGTCCCATCTGTATGGGATTCCAGATGCTTTATCTATGGATGCATGCCTCCCTAAGCATGCACCCCTTATCCATCTACTTTTTAGCAAGTGGAATGGTCCAAGAACTCTCTCCTATGATGGCTTGACACATGGGCAGATGTCTAAGTGTCAAAAGTCAACGTTTGACCAAATGTCCGAAACAGGATTTAGCAGATGATGAATAATGGTAGGTATTGTCTCAAATTCATCTCATAAATTAAGACAATCCTTTTCAAACCTGGACAAGCTTCAGTCAGACTAAGTAAAGGTACCTGAGTGAGCCCAGACACATTTGGCTCAGTTGAGACAAACTTTAATGATAATTAAAGGAGAACATTAGGCTAAATCATGTGCTAGCATGATTTTCTTGAATCTAATTAAATCTAATTCAAATCAATTGAACTGGATTAGTCCAATTGATGATATCCAGATCAAAACCTTTATTTGTGTGATCTAGTTAGATTCAGTTCTATATGGTAATGAGACATATCGCGATCTCTATAATCGATATCATCAAAACACCTTCCGATGGATCAAAACTTTTCTGATTCAGACAACTACTATGATTGATCATCTAAATCATTCTACTTGTTCTCAAAATCCACCAGTGACATCTAGCAACATATGGTGGCAATCCATCAGAATTGAAAATAGACCTCTTGATGCAGTTACCTGTGTGATTAAGTTCTTCTATCTTGAGTCCCAACTAGATTGAAGTTAAGGTAATCTCATCAAACCCTAATATCCATCATATGATTAATCATTTGATTCAAGTCTAATGTGAAAATCTTAATAGAAACTCTTTCTATTATTTCATTATGCTGTGGCCATAGGCTTATGGAATTGATTCTCATGATCATCATAGGACTACTCTTGATTTGGTTCCAAAGAGTCCTTAGCTCTTTGCTCTTGGGAGACTTTCTCCTCTAGCTTGATCTGCTTTCCAATGCTGTCATCTTGAATAAACTATTTTTAAAGAAAGATGGCATGTCAACTCATAATCATATTGTGATCTTTTGGAATATAGAAATAATATCCTAATGACTCTTTAGGATATCCTATGAATCAAGCTCTAAAGGACCTATAGTCTAACTTATCCATTTGTTGTCTTTTGACATGAGCCGGACAACCCCAAATTCTAAGATGACTCAGACTTGGTTTCTTACCATGCCATATCTCATACGGTATGGTAGAAATGATTTTAGAAGAAATCCTATTCAGTAAATATATAGCAGTTAACAAACTATCCCCAAAGAAAATCAGGAAGATCTGTGAAGCTCATCGTGGATCGGACCATATCTAATAGGGTCCAATTCCTCCGTTCTGAAATCCCATTGAGTTGAGGTGTTCTAGGTGGAGTCCATTGAGAGACTATGTTATTCTGCTTGAGATAGTCCAGGAATTTTCAACTAAGGTATTCACCTCCTCGATCTGATTGAAGAACCTTAATGGGTTTTTCAATTTGCTTTTCTACTTTACGTCTGAATCCTTTAAACTTTTTAAAGGCTTCAGACTTATGTCTCATAAGATACACATACCCATAACGAGATAAATCATTGGTGAAGATTATGAAGTAGACAAAATTACCTCTAGTCGACACATCAAATAGACCACACACATCAGTATGTACTAGGATAAGTAAATCCATGACCCTTTCCCCATGTCCCATAAAAGGAAGTTTAGTCATTTTGCCATGAAGACATGATTCACAAATTGGATATAACTCGAAAGTCAATGAACTCAATAGCCCAATTTTTTTCAATTTGTTAACCCTATCTTCTGCTATATGACCCAGTCTAAGGTGCCATAGATATCTATCATTTGGATTATCTCTGGGTCATTTTGATTTTATGGCATTTACATTTTGCTCGATATTAAAAATAGATACATCAATATATAACTAGTAAAGACTGTTAATAAGAAAATCACTTATAATTTTATTTCTTTCATAAAGAATGTTACAATGGTCCTTAAGAAAACTAATTACATAGCCTTTTAGTGCTAAACATGAAACAAAAATCAAATTTCTACTTGCTGCAGGCACATAATAACAATCCTTAAGTACTAAATCTAAACCAGATGGTAGTCGAAGAGGGTAGGTTTTCACGACCACAGCAGCAACTCTTGCTTCATTTTCGATGCACAGGATCATCTCACCATCCCTCAGCCTCCTGCTATTCTCAAGACCTTGCATGGAAGTGCACAAATGAGCACTAGAACTAGAGTCAAGCACTCAATTGGATGCAGAAGAAATCATAAGGTTAGATTCAATAATGAGCGTACCTTCAGAAGGACCTGCCTCCTTCTTATTCTTCAGGGTGGTTAGGTATGTAGGGTAGTTCCGCTTCCAGTGGTCATCAGTGTTGCAATGAAAATACTTTTCTTTGTCAGCGGCCTTCTTCTTCAGCTCTGCCTTCTTTTTCTTTCCTTCTTCCACCTTCTATCTTTTCACAGACTTCTTCTTCTTTTCAAAAGACTTTCTCTTAGAAGAAGTTCATTTCATAGAAAATACTGAGCCTTTAGAACCTTTCATTGAAAGCTCAACAGTAACCAGCATGTTCATAAGCTCGGTCAGAGTATTTTGAAGTTTATGTATATGGTAGTTCATGATGAACTGCGCATATGCATTAGTCAAGGATTGCAGAATTATATCATTCTGCAGATTCAGATCCAACTTCACTCTGAGCTTCTCAAGCTCTTCCAAGTTCTTGATCATTATCAGATAATGATCTTGGACTGACTGCCCATCACGCATTTTAGCCTTGAATAGTCATTTAGTGACCTAATATTTGGCTACGTGACTCTATTCACCAAACATCTCTTGCAGATGAGTCAACATTTGGTGGGCAGTCTTGATATCTTTATGTTGGCGCTGAAGCTTATTAAACATTGAGCCTAACATGTAGTATCTAGCCTTGTTATCTTCGTCCGTCCAGTTATCAAGAGATGCTCTCTATTCAGCGGATGGATGAGCTAGTAAGATGGTAGAATCCTGATTCAATACATGAGTTAACTTCTCAGAATCCAAAATGATTTTGAAGTTCTGAAGCCAATCCTTGTAATTGGATCCGATCAGTCTATGGGTATCTTGGATATGTGCTAGTGGATTGGATGTAGATATTTTGCTTTTCCTATAGAGAGTCAAAGTTTCTAATTAGATATTGTAATTAAGACTTGACCAATTTATTTAGGAGTTTAATTTTTAAATAAATTAGTTTTCATTATTTTCTCGGATCCCTACACTCCTTCTGTAGAGATTTGAAAATCTTCACGATTATAGATTTCTAATGGATCGTGCAGTCCCACCAACTGACTCATCACCTTACCTAACAGTTATTGGTGATGGATTAGCCAATGAGTGGATAACTCTTGTTCAATAATTTTTTAATCATGGTGCACCCAAACTTGATCTCTAATTCATGAATCTCACCATGCTCGGAATATTGATCCACTCCTTAGTTAAGTCAGACCCACCATTTACATAGATTGGATTTCTAATTGGATCTCTCACCGTATCCAAAATATTGAGCCCAATTTATCCTCCAGCCCATAGCATCCAATGCCTAATAGACATGATTGCATCTTCCTGGTGCAACTGAACTACTGTGATCAACCGAGAATAATCAACCCTGGGAAGGGCCCGCATATATACAATGGTGGAAGACCTTAGATTTAATCTTTTCTTAGAGAGATTTGATTTAGGTCTCTTTAAACTTGACTTACAATAGCCATAACAATTATGACTAACCTAGTGGTATGGATTAGCTCGGATTGTTAACCACCTTAGATCAGGACTGGGTCGACAAATATGGCCAGGTAAGTAAGACCGATGGAAGAGATATGCCGTTAACTCAACAAAAATGCATTCGAGTCGAGTAGCATCTAATTAAAAATCAGTCGATCGTATCTGCCAGACTTATCTTAGACATCAAATTATTAAGCCAGAACCAATCAGATTAGCCTACAATCCAAACTCTAACCACTAAGCCTAATTAGGTCTTAGCTTGATCGATCACTCATATGGTTCGATCTTGACCAAGACTTAATCCTATTAGGTTGGTCAATTTAAGCACTCTTGATCCCATCTAACCAACTTTTGATTCGATTTGATCAACCGCTAGACCTAATTGTGCTACCCAAGTCCGAATCTAATTTTATGAATATATTTTAAATCTAAAAATTCTTAATTTTTAGATTTAATATATTTTATAATCTTAATTCTTAATTAAGTTTAGGATTTATAAATAAAATATGTAAATAAAATTCTAGGATTTCAAGATCTAGGTTTTACAGAAAATAAATTTTAGGTTTCTGATTAAGGACGAACATGCAGCACCCCTACACATCATAAGAACACCCCATCGAATGAAGGAGAGGGCATTTAAATTCTACTTTATTCTTATGATCAGACAGCCAAGGGGAATGCTTTAATCAAAAATATGAAAACTACAAAACTAGTTAGATCTACATCATATATCTCATATATAAAAAATTGATCTAACTATAAATATGTTTTGCATACATCTTCATGTATCATATCATGCATATTTTCATATCTAAATTATCTCATAATCATCTAAAAAATTAATTTTAAATTGATCATATCAAATTAAAATCTATTATAGATAATTATGTAGAACTATTTTACAACTAGTCTAAACATGCATTCATCATATCTCATATGAACAAAAATTAAATAATTTTTTTTTATTTTTTAAATATTATAATAATATTTATAACATCAAAAAATAATAAATAAATAGATCTAAAAAATCATAACTAATCAAATTAAATTATGATAATGCTAGACTATACATAAAATAATTCTATTCTACAACTAGTCATGCATCTTGTATAACTTAGATCTAAATTATTTAATTTTTTTAATTTTTGATTTTAGATCTAATCATATCTAGTGTGACATCTAAAATCATCAAATTATTAGATTAAAATTAAAATAAAATTAGATTTAATAAAAAATGCAATCTGGCTCTGATACCAATTGAAGGAAAAACCTAATTTTCTAGGTCAGGTTCGTTTAGATCTGATTGGATCAAGAGAGATATTTTAAAAATTTTTTTCTTAAATATAGATTAGATCTAAGAGTTTTTAGATCTGATATTATTGACCTAATAAAATAAAATAAAATAAAATAAAAATTAAATTAAATTAAATTAAATTTTACGTTGTTATGGGTAATCTGATTATCCTGTGATGATCCTGATGTCTGTCTGAGGTTCTAGATCTAGCCACGTAAGTGCCTGATCTCTACCAATACCCACTCGGGTAGGATCTGAAGATCTCCTTCTTCTTTATCACTTCTCCAAAAATTAGATCTGGATCTGATTTTAAAGATCTTCAAAACTCCTTTCGAAGATGTGAGTTATCTCTTGCAGCATTGCTGCCGTCTTCCTTTTTCTGTCGCCTTTCTCTTGCTTGGATCGCACCAAACTTGTACCCAAAAATTCTTGGGCATGGATAGGAGAGAGAAAACCTGAAGGTGGTGTGGAGGAGGAAGAGGGGAAGCCTTGTGGCATGGGCAATGGGTCAAGTATCTTTGATCTTGGCACAGACAGGGTTTCTGTAGACCCTGTTGCGCCATGCAGTGCCACATCATCCCGACCAATCATGGCTTTCTATGCAATCAGATCTAAATATGATTGATGGGATGACATCATCTGATCTAATCAAATGATAGCCCCTCTGAATCATCCTTAGATGGTGCCAAGCTTGGGTCAAAGCAGTCTTCTAGGCGCCATCCAAGTAGAATCACCGAAGCAACTAGAGTCCCATCTATACAGGACTCCAGATGCTTTATCCATGGGCGCATGCCTTCCTAGACATGAACCCCTTATCCATCTACTTTTTAGCAGGTGGACTGGTCCAAGAACTCTCTCCTATGATGGCTTGATACATGGACAGATGTCTAAGTCTCAAAGGTCAATGTTTGACCAAATGTTCGAAACAGGATTTAGCAGATGACGAAAAATGACAGGTGTTGTCTTAAATTTATCTCATAAATTAAGATAACTCTTTTTTGATCTGGACAAGCTTCAGTCAGACCAAGTAAAGATATCTGAGTGAGCCCAGACAAATTTGTCTCAGTTGAGACAAACTTTAATGATAATTAAAGGAGAACATTAGGCTCCCTCGTGTGCTAGCATGATTTTCTTGAACCTAATTAAATCTAATTCAAATCAATTGAACTGAATTAGTCCAATTGATGATATCTAGATCAAAACCCTTATTTGTGTGACCTAGTTAGGTTTAGTTCCATATGGTAATGAGATATGTCGCGATCTCTATCATCGACGTCATCGAAATACCTTCCAATAGATCAAAACTTTTCTAATTCAGACAACTAGTATGATTGATCATCTAAATCATTTTAATTATTCTCAAAATCCACCAGTGACACCTAGCAGCATATGGTGGCAATCCATTAGAACTGAAAATGAATCTTTTGGTGTAGTTACCAGTGTGATTAAGTTCTTCTATCTTAAGCTCCGACTGGATTGGTGTTAAGGTAATCTCGTCAAACCCTAAAGAAGCAATTGTACACCAACCTTCTGGATCAATCACCATCCTCATGATGATCCTACGGTCAAGAGCATTTTATGAATTAATAATAAAAATTTATGTCTTAAATTTTTAACTCTTGAAAATAAGAACTATCATTGCCATTAACTCAAGGGATGTATTACAGACACTAAATATATATTGTGATAGAAAATAATCTATTTTATTATTTATAGTCAAAATTATAGTTTTGCTCTTAGAAGTGTATAACAGGGTCAGCCAATACTGGCTTCTAGGGCAAACATATCTAACAGCATCCTCCTTGAATAGTTCGATTCTGTTATACTGTGATAGCACTGGAGCCATAGCTCAAGCGAAGGAGCCAAAGGTACATCAGCACACTAAGTATATTCTATGATGCTATCACCTTGTACGAGAGATCATGGAATGAGGTGACGTCGAGCTTTAAAAGATCGATGGAAAGGAGAATGTGGCCGACCTCTTTACAAAAGCCCTTAGAATTAAAGAGTTCGATAATCACAAATGAAAGATGGATATTCGATACTGTTCTAAGTAGCTTTAGTCTAAGTGAGAGTTATTGAAAAATATATTCTAAAGCCAATCATATAGGTTGTAGATGATTGAGCTGAATGTAAATTATACTTAAATTTTAAATAAATAAAATTATTATTTTAGTATTTCATCACTCTTGTGCATCTTCCTGAAATGAACTCTTATGTGATGAAGTCCTAAGGACTATTTAGACTCGATAAAAGAGGATTTATCATTTAGTCCTTAAACCAGTTCATGACCAAATGATTTGTTGTTACCTAGAATGACAACGTATCGAGTGTAGGTTGTTGTGTACAATAAGTGTTGGTTGTCCTCTTAACCAAGAAGTATGTAGATACTATTATAGCATGCAGGTGAAGTGTAGGAATATATTTTACTGACTGTGATCCAACTGCGAAGCTATTTACTGTCAAGAGTTGCTCACGAAGGATATTGGTATAAGTGTCCCTTAGACCTAAGATCACCATGGTGACTTGCAAGCAGCTTACTGCACTTAGGTACGAGACTATCTAATTTTTTAATTTAGTGATGGAAGGCTACTAGGTGCAGTTAAATACTTGTGAAGTCGGTGCATGAGTCAAGATGGGATTGACCCCTCCAAGTATTGGAGCAAATGCATCACTATATTTCAATTTAGCAAATCCTTGGCCGTGGTGGTCCATGTGATGGACACTGAATTTTAAAATACACTATGGATGAATTTTAGAATTAGCAGTAAACTCTAGATCATCCTTTGAATATTAAGGTCAAGGGGATGAATCATACGATAACTATATGCCATAGGTTCATCATTCTTGCATTGCAATTTTTTCGATCTATCCGAACGTCGGATACCATTGCTAGATGGTCACATCGATTGATATAGAAAATTAGTTTCTATGCTACCGACTTAGAATCTGAACCTATGCGGTTACACACAATAAAAATTTCTACCTGATCTGATGGCTGATCAAGAGTCCCAATGGTCTAGGACTCCATGGTCAAGAGTCTCACTGGACTGGAACTCTATGACTAGGAGTCCCACTAGACTGGGACTCTATCTTTGTAGATTCCACTGGATTAAGACTCAAAGTCCTATTTATCCAAAATTCTCTGATCAAGAGTTTTACTAGTCTGGGACTCTATGATCGTGAGTTTCATTCATTTGGGACACTGGGTTCAAGAGTTCCACTGGTTTGGGACTCTTCAGGAGTTTCATGTTGATGAAACTTTGTTACTAAGACACCCACCCAATTGGGACTCTATATTTTTGGTGAATTAATTAGCAATTAGATTTTTAATTTGCTTAATTTGATTGAGTGATGAGGATTTGATCAAATTGATTTTGATTGGATTTAACCCGATCAGGTCATGAGATGATCTAATCGCTATGGAAGATTTGATCCTGATTTGATTAGAAGCTGGACCTAATTAATTTTTAATTTGATTAGGATTTTATTAGGTTGGGTTAAGCCTAATTTAATTGGATTTGACTTTGTCTAATTGGGTCTATATTAATTGGTTTAGTGGAAACCAATTTGGACCAAATCAAATGAGATTTGAATTCATACTCTTCCATGCACCTACCATCTTTGACTTTTCCTACATCCCATCTCAAATTTCTACATGAGTATTTCTCATGTAGAAGAGAATGTTTGTGCCCTCTCTTATCTCTCTTTGACCTGGTCCAAGCGTTGGACCAATTCAAACCTAGTTGAATTTTGAATTCAACTAGTTTTGTTGGAACCACCTCTCTTCTTTATCCTTTTCTCCATGCCCCGCAAAATGTTATGAGATTTTTTTCATGAAATTTTTCTAGAGTGGTTGTAGAAGGAGAGTCCTTCTACTTGTCACCTACCTAAAATTGGAGATTGAAAGTGGATAAGGATTCATTTAAATTTGAATTTGAATGAGAGGTTGAAACAAGTTCAACCTCCAAGCCTTATCCCCTTCCACATATATTTTTCATGTTGTGGTCACTCTTTTTAAGAAGAAATTTTTTGGGCATGCATTGATATGTGTGAGGCATCTAAAAGTGGTGAGAAGGATTTCTTAGAGACAGAAAAATTTGAGTGGGGCGCAAGTTCTAGGCATGGAAAAGTCTAAGGGTATCCTATGCCAACTTTCTCATGCACACACTTCTTTTATTTTTTTTTCTCTTTGGTTGCTCATCTAAAAATTGTTTTGAGGGTGGGAATAGATAGAGGGAGAGTCCCTCTATTCATGAAAATTTGTTTCATGAGAAAATTCCAAAGAGAAAGAATGTGAGACCATTTTTGGGTGTTAAAGTTTTTTAAGTATGTGAAACCCTAGAGTTGGGACTCTAGGTTCGGGTGGAGAGATCAAGTGCTGTGAGCATTAGATCACTACCAAATTTGAAACTCTACTTCATCATCCTCTTAAGCACATGTTTTGATTTTCTAGAGTATTTAGAAGATCAGAAAGAAGATGATCAATTGGATTGATCAAGATCAGTCGTCGAAGACCCCGATGAGGAGCTTGTACTCCAGTGGAGTTGATCGGGATCAAGAGCTCCGTGTTGACCAACCATAGAAGTCGGACAAGTGTGCAACTACAACACGATACCATAGCATATTTGGATGGATTCAGATCATGGAGATTAGCTGCCTGTGCATAGGTATCGAGTTCTAAACTCAAAATGGTCAACAAATATGATTTGCTGATCGATCACATTTAAATTTTAAATTACATATTAGTATGTCTAGATCCTAAGTAGGATTTTCTGATTTGATCAATGCATGTGTAGGTTAATTTTAGATTAATCTAATGCTTCTACTATAATAATTTTTGAAAAATATTTTGAAAAGCATGCTAAAATCCTACGCGATTTTCTTCAGAATAGACTAGATTAAACAATTTAATCTAGATTATATGCAAGAGATCAAATCTAAACTACCTTATTTAGGACCTTTTAACATGATTTATGATGCATATAGATCTAAAAAACATAATCTTGCATCGATCACATCGATGCCTTAGATCAGGTTTAACTTTTAGAACTGATCTAATCTAATCTAATGAGTTCAAAACTCATTACCTTTGCATAGGTTGATGAATATCGCTATTGATCTTGAAGATCCAAGGCTCTTAAGGGTTGCTTATAGCTGCACAAGATGTCTGGCCTTTATGAATCATCCACTCGAAGCTTCGATCTAATTCACTTTTTCAAGAGTACTAGCTTGCACGAAAAGCTGCTATATGACTAATTCTTCTTCTTCTTCAGAATCTCTAAACACCTTCAGATCTGAAAAAGAACTTCAAGGAGGATTTGATGGAAGAAGAAGAGGAAGGAGAACTCGCTTGTCTCTTTGATTTCTCTCACAACAAAAATCTAGATTAGATCTAGGTCTTTCTCTCATCCAAGAGGAACTAGTTTCCTCTAGAACTCACACCAAGGGAGAAGACCACTGAAGTCTCATGCCCAAAACCCTAGAAGCTCCTCTTTGGTTGGCCAAAACTCAAAGATTTCCTATCTCCCATGTCCAAGAGGCCCTTTATATAGAGAAGAGGATAGGGTTGATAAGTCATGGACTGGTTTGAACCAAATTCAAACTACGACTCATCCCTATCTTAAATAGAAATCAAATCAAATCTGAATTCCACTCAATCCTCATCCAAGGGCTCTTAGAGTGGGTGACAATGAGGGCTTAGGTGTGTAAATTCTTCATGTAAAAATGCTTTTTGCATTGAGAATTGTTGGCACTCAAAAATAGGTGGTGTAGGGTGCTAGTCCAATCCAATTAGACTATATTTTATTTGGTTCCAACCAATTTAGACCCAAATAAATAAGAGTGAATCTAATCTAATTAGGTACCTTATGATCTCAATTAATTTTTAACTAATTGAGCCAAAAATCTAATCAAATCAGAAACCATCCACCCTTGATAATTATGTCATCCTATAACCTAATCGGGTCAAACCAAATTGAATCCAATTCAATTGGATTGAATCCAATCTTTATTGTTTAATCAAATTAAATTAATTAGCAATCTAATTGCTAACTAATCCTCCTATTAATTCACTAATCTTTAGCTCATTAATTTATTATAATTTTTATACTAGGTTAATCATCAATCAAATTAAGGATTGAACTCTTAAATAGTTCTCAATTATTTATTTGCTACATGATTAGTCAAAAACTTCTTTTGAGTGTGATCCCATAGGTTCAAACCTAAGTCGATAGCATAGGAACAACTTTCTATACCAATCAAAATAATTATCTTATAATGGTACTTGACATTCAGATAGATCGAATATATGTTAAGTAACATCCAAGAACCTAAAGACATGGTTACTATATAATTCATCCCTTTGACTTCAAGTGCTTAGGAAGACCTAGGTTTGACTAGCAATCTTGAATGAGTCATCCATATTGTAAATCAATCTTTTAATTCCATTATATGGATTGCCCCAGCCGAGGTCTTACTAAATTTAAATATAGTAATGCACTTGACTTATGCACTGACTTAATAAGTACTTGATCACATCCAAAAATCTTTCATCACTGAATTAAAAATTTAGATAGTCTAACACCAAAATATGGTGAGTTGCTTGCAAGTCACCATAATGATCTTAGGTCTAAAAGATACTTATATCCATAGTCCTTGAAAATACTCTTGACAGTAGAGTACTCTAAAATGATCATGTTCAGTGTAAATGTATCCCTACATCTCACTCTTATGCCATACCAGTGTCTCCACATTTTTTGATTAAAAAGATAATCAATCCATATAGCATACAACAATCTATACTTAATATAACTATCATTCTTGTAATAGTATATTATTATATCGTGAACAAATTTAAGGACTAAACGATAAATCCTTCTTTATCGATTTAATATAATCCTAAAGACTTCATCATATCATAGGAGTTCATTAGAAGATGTACACTATGTGATGAATCAGTCAAAATAATTTTTATTTCTTTATAATTCATATACATATACAATGAGCACAACCATCTACAACCTCGGTGATTGGCTTTGGGACATATTTTCTAACAACTTTCACTTGGACTAAAGCCAATTGATATAGTATCGTATACCCATCTTCGACTTATGATTGTCGAGCTCCTTAACACCAAGGGCTTTCGTGAATGGGTCGGCAAGGTTCTCCGTTCCATTAATCTTCTAAAGCTCGAGGTCACCTCAATCCACGATCTTCCAAACAAGATGATAGCGGCGTAGAATATGCTTCGTGCGGTGATGAGACTTCGATTCCTTCGCTTGAGCTATGGCTTCAGAGCTGTCGTAATAAAGCAGAATTGGACCATCAATGGAGAGTACCACTCCTAGCCCATTAACAAAATTTTGCAACCATAGAGCTTCTTCACTACACTAGATATTGTGATATATTCTATCTCGTAGACTAAGTTGATCACAATATGATGTTTGAAACTTTTTCAGCAAATCACACCACTATTTAGGATAAACACGTATTCAAACATGCTTTTGCTATCATCATGATCAACTGAAAACTAGAGTCTATAAATTCCATGTTTTAAATCTGATTCTATATAAACCAACCACTAGTCCTTAGTATTTCTCAAATACTTAAGGATTGTCTTCACAACTTTTCAGTGGTTCTCTCCTAAATCAGACTGGTATCTACTCACTATCCCTAGTAGTATGCTACATCCGATCATGTACATGTCATAGCATACATGATGGATTCCGCTGTCAAAGTATATGGAATCCTACTCATATGCTCTCTCTCTTGAGATCTTGATGGATAATCTCTCTTTGAGAAAAATTTCATGGCCTATCAAAAAAACAACCTTTCTTTGAATTCTCCATGCTAAACCACTTTAGCGCAGTATTAATATACGTCGACTGGGATAATCCAAGCAATCTCTTAAATTTATCTCTATAGATCTTTATCCCTAGGATGTAGGATGCTTCTCCTAAGTGCTTCATAGAGAACTATGACGACAATCAAACCTTTATTTCTTTTAATGTTGGGACATTATTTTGATTAAGAAAATGTCATCTGCATATAATATAAAAAATATAACTACAGAACCATTAATCCACTTATAGATGCAAGGTTCTTCTTCGTTCTTAATGAAGCCATATGTTATGATCACCTTATCAAAATGCATATTCCAACTTTGAGATGTCTGCTTTAATTTATAAATGGATCTCTAAAGCTTGCACAGCTTAGACTCATCTATGGATGTGAATTCTTTAGATTGTATTATATATAACTCTTCATCTAGCTCTTTATTTAAAAAAGCTATCTTCATATCTATTTGCCAGATTTTTTAGTCCAGATGTGCTGCTACTGCAAGCATAATCCAAATTAACTTGAGCATTACTACAGGAGAAAATATCTCATCATAGTCAATACCATAATGCTGACAATATTTTTTGACAACCAGATGGACTTTATAGGTCTCCACTTTTTCGTTTGCGCTTCTTTTTTTTAAAATCCACTTATACCCTATAGATCTTAACCCTTCAAGTAGATCAACTAATGTCCATACATTATTGACCTTCATGGACTTCATTTCGGATTTCATGGCTTCAAGCTATTTCTTAGAGTCAAGACTCTACATCGCATCCATATAGGTGATTGGATCCTCATTGTTCTCATTGAGTTCAATAGGATCGCCATCCTGGATCAAGAAATCATAGTATCTGTCTGACTGATATGGTACTCTACTAGATCTCTTTAATGGTAACTCTACAATGGGTTCCAGGTTTGATCTAATTAGATCTGATTCTATAGGTTCACTAGATTGTGTTGGAACTTCTACCTATCGAACTTCCTCTTATTCAACCTTAGAGGCTTTAGCTTTTTCTCCAAGAAACTCCTAACTACAAACAAATATTTATCGAATGGTGATCCAAGTTTATCAGTCTGCAAATGCTTGACATAAGCCAGACAACCCCAAACCCAAAAGTAGGAAAGTGTCAGTTTCCATCTGGTCATATCTCATATGGAGTTTCTGCGATTGATTTACTCAAAATATTATTTAGAATTAAATAGGCTATCTCAAGTATATGACCCTAAAAAGAAATAGGTAGAGATGCAAACCCCATCATGGACTGAACCATGTTTAACAAAGTTTGATTCCTCCTTTCTGACATCCCATTATGTTATGGTGTTCTAGGAGGAATCCATTGTGGGAGAATTTTATTCTCTCCTAGATATGTCAAAAACTCACTAGAGGGTATTCACCTTCTTGGTTAGACTGAAGAGTTTTAACATTCTTTTTAGTTTATTTTTCTAGAATCATTTGAACATTTTAAATGATTCAAATTTATTTTTCATAAGATAGACATACCTATACCTTGATAGGTTGTCCATAAATGTAATAAAATAGTTATACCCTCCTCTAGCACTTATGTTCATTGGTCCACATACATCACTATGCATTAAACCTATAATATCAATAGCTCACTCACCCTATTTAGCAAAGCATGACTTGGTCATCTTTTCAAGAAGACAAGACTCACTGGTCGGTAATGATTCATAATCATTGACATCAAGAAATCCCTCTTTAACCAACCTATTTATCCTATTCTTGTTTATATGACCAAGTCTACAATGCCAAAGGTAGGCATCAGTGATATTATCTAGTTTAAGATGTTTGTTGAAAGTGTATATTATACTTACAGACTATGATAAAATGTATATATTATTTTTTTATTATTCATGAATTATTATAATATCATTTATAATGATATCATAATAATCATTCTTTATTAATAAATGATAACCATTTTTGGACAAAAGCTCAATAGAGATCATATTCATCATAAACGATGGATAATAGTGACAATCACTCAAACTGGCAATCTTAGATTGAAAATAAGTTTAACAATTCCTAAATCTAGGACTGGAATAGGACCTCCATCCCCAACATTCAGAAATCTCTCACTATTTTCAAACATTCTACTTATCTGAAGTCCTTGCAATGAATTACAAATATGTATAGGACTACCGATATCCAATACCTAAGTAGTAATATCATAAATAAAGAATTTAAAAAATGTTATCATACAACATCCTTGATAAGCAATTTCTTGCTCTTTTCTCTTGTTATGCCTGTTAAGGTCAAGGAACTCTGCCTTACAATGGTCAGCCTTGGACTTGCTAGTCTAATTGGGCTTTGGCGGCCTAGCACCAAACTCTTGCACCTTATTGTTATTTTCTTTCTCAAAGGAACAAAACCCCATTGAGGACTTTAACACTTGAAGTATTTCTTTAGGCTATGAATCCTTGAATTTACTACTAAATTTATTATTCATAGCTGCCCATATTATGCTCCGCACTATGATTTAGTCATTGATCCACTTCTGATAAGTATCTCTGACCTCATCACATGAATTGGATGCGGGTTTATTAGGTGCAGGATCCATAATAAGATACAAAATTCTTTTATGCTCTAGAACCAATTTCAACTTTCAATATTAGTTATCGAAGTTGGGTCCGACAAGTTTATCACTATCTAACAGTAAATGGAGTGATGACTGACTAGACATATCTAAAAAGAGAACAATAGACCTATTAGTATATAAATTATTTAAGCCTAAATATATGGACTTTAATCTAAAGATTCTCTCACTATTTTACATGAATTGGGAGCCTCTATCTCCAATTCTAAAAATTATCCTAATTTTTTAGCGGATACTAGAATCCACATAGATTGCATATGGATCTAAGGAAAGCTCTGGCTAATTCGTGTATATTTATGAGTAGGTTCTTAACCAATTATTACTCCAAACAACTTCTAGTATTCAATTTTATCCCAGATGCATTTCAGTAGGCTAGGGCCTCCACTGAAAGTCCCAGTTAGGTCCAACCATTAACGTGAACCTACTTAGTGGATCTAACTAGCAAATGATCATGCCTGAGGAAAGCTCTGTCTAACCCAATCATTCATCAGCTAGCCAATAAAGTCATCATATAATGGATGGTAATTCTAATATCCAGATGAAGACAAGACATAAGGCACCTCCAATATTTATCTAGATAATTGGACTCATAACCGTCCACCTTAATGGAAGGCTATGAACTTGTTATCTCCATAATAATTTTATTTTAAAGATCTAATAATTTATAGAATTTGATTAAGTATTTTGAGAAGCAAAGAAATGATTAACCAGTAGTCAACAATCCTTCCACTGACTTCACCAAGTCTTAAAGGGGACTTTCGGCCAAGTCGGTTCAGAGAGCACCTAAATCAGTCACACAAGTCAACCTTAATGACATAGGTTGACTCAAATTATTTAAGTGATCTAGTCATAACATAATCCACCATGATGATGAGGTAAGTGAGTTCGGAGGGAGGGATATGCCATAACTCATTAGAGACTCGTTAACGTGAGTAGCTCCCAATTAAAACCCACTGATCTAAACTGCCAAACTTATCTTAGACACCATCCGATTAATTAGTTTTGATTTGATATACCTAATAATTCAAGCTCGACCATTGACCCATAATCAAGATCTATTTAGGTCTAATCAAAGACATCGACTTGACCAACTACAACTATTGTATTGACTTTAGAGAACTTCTGATTTAATCTAATTCAATTTTTTATTAGATTTAATTATTTTCTCTAAATAGTTCATTAATTTTTTGATTCTAAACTTAGGTCTAACCCAATTAAGAGGACCTAATTTGATCTATCCCATGCCCCATGATTTATGAAAAATATGTTGAAACATGTGTCCCAAAGTCAATCATCAGCCTATTGACGATTGTGCTAATCTTGTAAATATAAATAATTTATTATTAAATAAAATATTTATTCTAGCATTTTTTATTATAAATCTATTTTTTTAATGAACTCCTATATTGTAATAAAGTTTTTAGGACTATTTAGATTTGATAAAGAGAGAATTTATCGATTAATTCTTAAAACTGTTCACGACTAAATGATATATTATTAATCAGGATGACAATATCTATCGAGTGTAGATCGTTGTGTACCATATAGGTTGATTATCTTCTTAATCAAAAAGTGTAGAGATACTGGTATGATATATAGGTGAGATATAGGGATACATTATCACTGAACGTGATCAATCTTGGAGTATTTTGCTGTCAAGAATAGCTTTGATGGGATATGGATATAAGTATTCCTTAGATCTGAGATTACTACGATGGCTTGCAAGTAATTCATTATGCTTTGGTGCTGAACTACCTAAATTTTTAATTTAGTTATGAAAGATTTCTGAGCACAGTCAAGTACTTATGAAGTTGATGAGTGATCAAGATGGAATTGACCACTCCAAGAGTTTCGAGTTAATGCATCGCTGTGGCCAGGATAATCCATGTGATGGATTTGATATTTTGAAGTACAATATGTATGACCTATTCTAGATTGATAGTTAAACCTTGAGTCATTCTATGAGCATTTATGGTCATAGGATGAATTATACAAAAATCATATCCATATGGGTTCTAAGAGTGTTGCTTGATATATTCTACCTATTTGGCCGTCAGGTACCATTACTAGATGGTCACTTTGATTGGCATAAAAAAATATTCCTATACTATCGACTTAGGTTCTAATGTATAGGATCACATACATTAGAGATCTCAATCTGATTAGATGGTTGATCAACAATTAAGAATCGTTCTAGGGTCAAACAATCAATACGATTGATGTTTGACCTAGTGCATGTATTGCAAGAGGATTGATTAGCAATCAGATTGCTAATTGGCTCAGTTTGATTGAGAAATTAGATTGAGATGAGTCTAATTAAATATAATTTAGTTAGATTTAGTTTGAATTTAATTAGATAAAGTCCAATTGATTTATAGGATAAGCCAATTGTAAGGAAGAACATTTCCTAGTTGAATTAAAACTTGAATGCACCTAATTTCTAATTTAATTAAAAAATTAAAATTAAAATTAAATTAAATTTAATCTAATTTAATTAGATTTTTAATTGGGTTAGGAATATCATTAATTGGATTGCATCAAGATTTATTTTAATTGGGCTAAAGATTTGGTTTGACTAGTCAAAGCAAGAAGTCCTAGTTAGACTAGGACTCCTCCCTTGCACCATCTTCCCTTTCTCCATGCCCTACCCTTATCTTTGTAATGTAATATCTAACTCCTAGAGAGTCTCCATGCCATTCCCTTCACCCATTATCCCTTTGGATGGTTTACGGTTTTGAAACAAATCAAAACTAGCAAGTAGTTGTGATTCTAAACTCTATTTGATAGAGTTTGGATAAACCAAAACTCTTATCCATGTATGGCACCAATTTTTTTGATATTTTTCTTGATAATTTCATGAAAAAGATGGTGTTATTGTGTGCCAATCTCAGGGTCTCCATGCTTGAAAATATTACGGAGGCACCTAAGAGTTGGGTGCCCCAATCCTAGTCTCATTTGGACTCTCCATCTAGGTGTTTGACCTAGATAGAGACTCTTCTCTAACTCTCCATTTAAAGAAAGTTAGGCCATGAAATTTTTAGAAGTTTTACATCTGAGAGAGAGGGTTTGGGAATAGGAGACTTGGGCACATAAGAGTTGTGGGCATGGGATTTTGTAAAGGCACAATTTGTGGTGCATAGAGAAGAAGGGTCTTCTCTAGGGTTTGTGTTTTCAATCTTTTTTCATAATTTTCTGAGAGAAAAATGTGAGGAAGATGGTTCTTCCAGGTGCCCCCTTCTCCTCCTTTGGTCCTTGAATAGTTCAAGTCATTCGAAGAAGGAGATTCGGCATTAACCATCAAAAAAGGATCAGTGCAGGTCTAACACACTGTGCTGATTTTCAGATTGCTGAACTTCAAATTGTGATTGAAGCTTCGTGTGGACTTTTCATAAAGGATAGATGCATATGTAGCTCGAAGCAACAACCTCAACCTCAGATCAGTAAGTAGAGATCAAAATTCATGAAAAGGGTATTGAGATTCGATCTCAATTTTAGACTAGATCATATCTAGCTTTCTATTTGATGTTGATATGATCAACATCATTATGTTATTCTTTATTTAATTTTTAAATTTATATGTATGCATAAATCATATCATTAGATCCTAGATCTAAAATTTATCAACATATTTTATAGATTAATTAGATTAATATTTTGCTTTCATTGTTAGAATTTTTAAAAAGTTTCAAAATACATGCTAGAAACCCTAGGTTTTTCCTTCAACTGGTATCAGAGCTTAGATCTTTTTGATATGATTTTTTTGCAAGTTTTAGATCTATTATTTAGATTAGATCTAAATTATAATCTGATAATTAAATCTAAAATTAAAGTTTAGATCTTAGGGACTGATCTTATAAGGTTGTCCTGCTGTAAGGTTTATCCCTTATAGTGTAGAGGTTGTCCTAGTACGTGCTGATCTAAAATTCTAATCATAAAATTTTAAATTTAATATAAAAAATTTTATGATTTAATTGAAAATATTTTAATCTAATTTTTATGATCATAAATATGTTAGATCTGATCTAAGATGATTTATGATTGTTTAGAATTGAAATTATTTCAATTAGATATACATGATCATGAATATGTTTAGATAAGATCTAAAGTAGATTCAGGTTTATATTTATTTGCATATTGATTATGAACCAAACATGCAACTGGTTGGTAAAACCAATTTGTAAAAATATTTTGCAAATATGAAAATTATTTTTGAAATGCCGAACCCCAACCCTCAGCCTAAAATTTAATTAAGAATTAAGAATTATTTGTTTAGGATCTAAAATTATGAATTGAAGATCCTAAGATACAAATCATAACACTTGGATTAATGGGTTAGAGAAAATTAGGTCCATTAATTGGGTTAGACTTAAGGTTAGATTAAAGAATGGACTTAATTAGAGAACTGACTAAATCTAATCAAATATTGTCTTAGATTTGGTCAAGGTCTCTATATATCAATTATAATAGTTATAGTTGGTCAAGTCCATGTCTTTAATGAGAACCAAATGAACTTAATTCTTAGCTAAGTTTCTAGTCTGAACTATTAGATTGATCCAATTAAAACTAATTAATCAGTTGGTGGCTAAGGTAAGTCTGGCAGCTTCGATCGGTGGTCTTTAACTGGGAGCTACTCACACTAATTTGGTCTTTGATGAGTTAATGGTATATCTCTCCCATTGATCTTACTTACCTAGCCTTCTCGATGAAGTTATGTTTTGATCAAATCACTTGACAATTCGAGCTGACCCATGTCAGCTAGATAAATCAATATGATTGATTTAGGTGCTCCTAGACTAACCTATCTATGGTCTCCCTTAATATGACTTGGTAAAGTCAGTGGGAGGATCATGATTAGTTGGTTCATCTGACTCACTTCTCCTAAATCAAATTAACCAAATCCTTTAAAATTATTAGGTCATTAAAAATAAAATAATTATGGTAATAACTAGATCATAGCCTCCCATTAAGTGAGTAATAATGGGTCCATTAGTTGGATAATCATTAGAGGCCCAAAAGCCTGGTGCTTATCAGTTAATAGAATTATCATTCATAATATGATTTTTTGGCTGTACCTCTCTAAATGTATTAGGAATGTGACCCTCTCATAGACCAACATGGCCACTAGTGATTAGCTAGCAATAAGAAAAGAATTCTCCTAAGATCAATGTGGAAGCACGATCAATGGATTCAAGAGATAGAGAGAACAAGAGTTTTTAGGAAGAAAAGAGCTTTATTGCAATGAATTCAGTATTACATTATCCTTGATCTATTTTCCATATATATATACAATAGGATCAAGCCCCAAGCTCAAAGAAAACTTCTCAAATCCAAATAGAAAATCGATTCAAAACTATCCACAAAAACTAAGATGACTCCATCTGAAACTGAGTTTTCTCACTTGCATTCGAGACTTCTCATCTTCAAATCGAGACATCTCTAACTGCATGTCAGCCCGACACTCCTGAAACATTGCTATCTATTCTGAATTTTCTCTGGGATCAAGTCATCTCAGATTGAGATTGAGACATCTTGCTTTGCACTGAGTCACTCATCTCAAAACTATTGTCCAGAGGTTGCAACCTAAAGAGGGCTGAATTGGGTTCTTATAAAAAATTTACTAAATTTACTTTCTAAATAAATATGTGCTTTAATTTAAGCAAAATAGAGAGTTTGTGAGATGAAGGATTTAAGCTACAGTGGAATTAAGATAGTGTATGCAAACTAAGAATATAAACAATGCAAATCATAAATAATAGCAAAGTAAAGAAAGCAAGGAAAGCAAAAAGTAAAGCCACAAGAAAAACACAAAGTTTTATAGTGGTTTGGTGCAACTCGCACCTACATCCACTCTCTAAATTTTCTTTGGGATTTTCACTATAATCCATCCTTGATTACAATATATTTGTTTTTTCGGATTCATAAACAAACTCAGTTGGTTTTCTGGGATCACCTACCAAAATCTTACACTGATAGATTTCCAAGCTTACTATCAATCTAGTTGATTTTTCAGACTCACCAATTAAAACCAAATAAGTCTAATTTTGGGCTTGGATGGGCCTAATCCCTAAGTTTTTTTTTTCCAAAGAAACTTGTAAAGAAACAAAAAAAATAAGTACAAAATTTCCGCACAAAAGATAAAAATAGAATTTTAAACTCTTTGATCCCAAAGAAGAGGTTGAATGTTCAGCTCTTTTGAAGCTTGAGTATTCTTTTTTGAGGCTTGAGAGGATGCTTGAAAAGTTATAGAAGATCGCTCTTGAATGTCCTTTAAAATCACTGAATAATCCCTTTCTTTTTCTCTCTTTTTGATGTGCAATGGAATCCCTCTTGTATGAAAGCGATTTTTCTTTTAATCCCACTTAATTTTTTTTTCAAATTGATTCTCGATCTTTAAATATCCTTAGAGATGGTTGGAGAGTGAGTTCTAGCCATTGAAAGCTCTGAAATAGCTACTGGAACAAAAAGAGAGCCATTGGAAAGGTTGCAGAAAATTTTCGTTCAAGGCTATCGCACATTTGGAGAAGTCTTGATTTTTCCTAAAAATGTCTCAGTTTTACTTCAAGAAGTCTCAAAAATTTTTGAGATGTCTTGATCTCAGAACATTGAAATAAGATTTCTATTTTCTAAAACTAAGAAGTCTTGAGCTATTTTTGAGACCTCTCGAACCTATGCTAAGGCAATGTGCAGGCATATCAAACAGCTTAGAGAAGTCTCAAAATTTATTGAAAAAATCTCTAAATTTTCTAGAGAAGTCTCTAAATTTTCTGAAGAAGTCTCCAAAATTTTTGGCATCATTTTTTTTCATTATTTGACCTTCTAAACTTAAATTTCTTGGCCCTAATCTCTTCTAAATATAATTGCTTCTTTCAATTTTATTTTCTCTTCTTTCAATCTTACTTTCTTCAAACCAAACCATCCAAACATATGTGAATTTATTCTTTTAAGTATTTTAGCATGGCATCTTGAGAAAATTTATTCTTAAGATAAATTCTTCATTTTGGATATTTGAAAAATCCTATACATATTCTTAAAATACATGATTAGATATATTATATACTCAAAGTTTAGTAATCATCAAATTCAATCATGGGATCAATAATCTCTCCCTTTTCGATGATGGCAAAATTTTGAATATATGCCAAAGAAACTAATATGAATCAAGATAAGAACAATGAATTAAACTTCATGAAAAAATTCTGAATGAGTCTTTAATTTATTGCACATCATTATAACATACATATTTCATATACTCAATATATTTCTTCCCATTTTTGACAACATCAAAAAACTCATAGGAATAAACAAGAAATAATCATCAAAATCAGTAATATGAATGTATCAAATTAAAAATTATATCAAGCTCAAAAAATTAATCTAAATAAGTCATCTTCCTTTTAAAACTTTGTCCTTCAACTCAAAATAAGTTTCAAAAATTTATTTTAATTTTAGAAGGCTCTCTTTCTTTTTGAATGAATATGAGCTTTAATCAGATTTTCAGATATGCACTTTTCAACTTTAAAAGGAATAGAGCTTTTTGAAAGATTTGAGTATGAAATCAAGCATATATATTTTTTAATATTCAATCTTTTTTTTAAAAAAATTAAATAATTAAGTTAAAAAAAGATATGTATCGAGTATGTATTAGGCAAAGTAAAAAGATAATATCAAAGTAAATGATAATCATATTTTCAAATTCATTGCTTTGAGTAAAAATTATTTTAATATAAATAATTCATAAGAATATTGCAATGCACATCAAAAATTTATTATCAAATTTAAATTTTCAAATGAGTTTCAAGATTAAGTTTAGAAATTTATTTCTTAAAGTAAAAATATATTTTTAAATTCAATTGAACTCCAACTAATTATCTCAAAAAAAATAGAGCAATCAAATCATGCACATCAAATTGAATAAATACGTGTAAGTTCAGTTTAAGAAGATCATAAAGTAATTGATTGAGAATTTAAGATCAAAATTTATTTATCTCAATACAAAAGAAGTCAAAATTTTTAATCAAATCAAGATATAAAAATATTTCTCCCCTTATTTTGGAGATACCGGGAGTTCTTTTTTCTTTTGATATTTTAATAATATTATCTTTTTCTATTTTTCATAATTATAGCTTGATTATTTTAGCTTTCAACTTTTCTGCCCTCATTTCTTTCAAATTAAGCACATTTAACATAAATTTAACCATTAAATTTAGATTTTCTAAATTTGAAATATATTTTCAATTTTGAAGACTTTTTCAATTAAATGATCATTTCTTCATTAATTTTTTTTCTTTTTTACTTTAGCAAATAAAGTCATTTCTTTGAAAATTTTTTTTGATACCAATTAAACTAAAATTTAGACCAAATCATGATTTTCTTGACAGTTTAATATCACTTAAGATCAATTTATAAATTCAGCTTGATACCAATAATTTTAGTTATGCATTAATAAAGATAAATTAATTCAAATCAAATAATTTTGAGAATTTGGAAAGATAAATCAATTTGAATTGATATTAGCAAATCAATCTAGGCAAATCATAAAAAAAAATTTTAGTTATTCTTCAAAATGATCATCTCTTTCTTTTTTTAAGAAATATCAAGCAATTAGGTTCAGAAAAGGTATGTATTTTTGAATATATCTCGAATGATATCATATCAAAAAATATAGCTGTGCAAAATTAGATTTAAAATAAAGATATTCGTCTCTTTCTATCAAAAGATAAATCAATCAAATACATGGTAAATAATAAGTTGTTTGATATCAATTACTTAAAACTGAAGTCCTTTTTAAATATTTAGCTTTAAAGATAAATGACAACTTTCTTGAAATATCTTGCTTGATATCAACTTCAAAAGATTCAAGAAGATCATTTTTTAAATTCAATTTCAAAATCAATCAATCAAAATAAAGTATAAATATTCATCAATAAATTCTATTTTATGATAAAAAAAAGATAATCAAATTGATGATCAAGAAAGATATTCAAGTTAATTTAAAGGATTAAAAAAATTAATCAATTGGAGGATTCTAAAAAATCAGATAAAATAAGATCAAATCAAGAAAAAACTAGATAAAGGTTCTATGAGTTCAATTTAACTAGGAAGTTTCAAATAATTAGGGGTTCAACCTATAATGCGATGCAAATTAACACTTCAAGCACTTAATGATGAGAGTGTTTTATTTTCAAGTACTTATTATATGCAAAATTTTAGAAGAATTTTGATAATTTAGCACCTCATAATTTAAATTCATTATTTATAAAATTGATATTGGGGGACTTAAAATATCATGCTAAATTTTTAAGATAAAAATATTTCATTCATAACATGATATATAGAGGAAAGCATGTTAATTTAAAAATCAAAACTGTTGGGAGATTTTTATGCCAGCCAAAGTCATGAGAATGTAGACCGAATTGAAAGTCATCGAAGACTGAGACCGAGATCCTATTTTAGATCAAACTTGAAGTCATCAGGAGATGGAAGCCAGGGGCATAATGTAGGCTAAATTGAAGGTCATCGAAGGCTGAGGTTGAGGTTCTATCTCAGGCCAAACTTGAAGTCATCAAAAGATGGAAGCTAGGGGCATAATATAAGCTGAATTGAAGGTTATCAAAGGTTGAGGCCGAGGTCCAATCTTCGGCCAAACTTGAAGTTATCAAGAGATGGAAGCTAGGAGCATAATTTAGGTTGAATTGAAGGTATCGAAGGCTGAGGCCGAGGTCATATTTCAGGCCAAACCTGAAGTCATCAAAAGATCGAAGCCAGGGTCATAATGTAGGCTAAATTGAAGGTCATCAAAAGCTGAGGCTAAGGTCCTATTTTAGGCTAAGCTTGAAGTCATCAATTGATGAAAGCCAGGATCACAATATAGGTTGAATTAAAGGTCATCAAAGGCTGAGGCCGAAGTCCTATTTTAGGCCGAACCTGAAAAAACTGAAGTCCTAATTGAAGGTTATCAAAAGGCTGAAGTCCCCACTCTTGGCTCCAGGTTGCCAACTCACATAATTAGGAGATGGTTCCCCCCACATGCCATAAGGAGACAATACCTGATATGATTTCTAAGAATATTCTAATAGACAAACAAAATATCTCTGACAACTTTCTGCTCTCCAACGACTAACAACCCACAATCCATCCTAACAAACTTTGGACCCTTCTATAAAAGAGGAAAAAAGAGGGACCCCAAGGTATGCATACTCTTCTCTCCAAATGCTCATCTTCTTCCTTTTATTGAACTGAAAACTGACTTGAGCATTGGAGGGTTCTGAAGGAAAATCCTGATTTTTCGGTCCAGGTTCGTTCAGGTCTAATTAGATCAAGAGATATATTTCAAAAATTTTTCTTTTGATCCCAATCAGATCTTGATATATTTTAGATCTGATTATTATTATTTTAGAAATCAAAATAAAATTAGATAAATTAAATCAGATTTAACTTATCTTGATATGGGTAATCCTATTACCCGTTGATGATCCTGTATGCAGCGGAAGGTTCTGGATCTAGCCACGCAAGTGCCTGGCCTCTGCCGATATCCACTCGGGCTAGATCTGGAGATCCTCTTCTTCTCTATCATGTCTCCAAAAATTAGATCTGGATCTGATCTGGAGGATCTTCAAAACTCCTTTTGAAGATCAGCAGTCATCCTTTGCAGTAGCGCAGCCTTCTAGCTTTTACTCGCCTTTCTCTTGTCTAGATTGCACCAACCAAGGTCCAAAACCCTTTTGGACGTGGAGAGGAGAGGTAGAAGGTGGTTTGGCATGGAGAAAGAGGGGAGAGGCAGTCTTCGGGCATGGGGAATTGTGATTCAATCATCTATATGTGTTTGAGTTGGGCGCAGGGTCTTATTTATAGACTAAGCGTGATCCAACTCCTCTTCTTCCCAACCAATCACAACTCTTTGTGAAATCAGATCTAAATCTAATTAATGGAAATAGAGTCCCTTGGATTCCTCCTTAGAGGGTGCCTAAGATCAGTCAAAGTTGGTTCTTAGGAGAACTCTAATTGAAATCCAAAAAGGAGATGGAGTCCCTGTCCAACAGGGACTCCTAGGCGTCTCCAACTTGGGCACATGCCTAGGGTAGCATGTGCCCTCCTCCTTGTCAGGTCCTGATAGGGGGACAAGCCCCCACCAGCTCTCCAATAGGTGCATGACATGTGGTCAAAAGTCAAAGTATCTATGATCAACATTTGACCAGTCAAAGGTAGACTTTTGACCAAAGTCAAAGAACAAGAAATGGCAGATGACCAAAAATGGCAGGTAATGTCTTACAAAATAAGACAACCTTTTCTGACTTGGACAACCTCCAGTCAGACCATATGAAGGCCTCTGATTGAGCACAAACTCCTTTGGCTCAGGATAGGACAACTTTTTTATGATAGCAAAAGAAGAACGTTAGGTTCAATCGAGTGCTAGCATGATTTTCTTGAACCTAATTGAATCTCATTCAGATCAATTGAACTGGATCAGTTCAATTGATGATCACCAGATTCAAACCCTTGTTTGTGTGACCCAGTTAGGTTCAGTTCTATATGGTAATGGGATATGTCATGATCTCTATCATCGACATCATCGAAACTCCTTTCGATGGATCAGAACTCTTCTGATTCGAACAGCTAGAATGATCGATCATCTAAATCATTCTAATTGCTCCCAAAATCCACCAGTGACACCTAGCAGTATATGGTGGCAACCCATCAGAGCTGAATGTGAACCTCTTGGTGCAGCTACTTGTGTGATTAAGTTCTTCTATCTTGAGCCCCGATCAGATTAGGGTTAAGGTGAACTCGTCAAACCCTAGTTTCTGTCATATGATGTAATCATTCGATTCGAGTCCAATGTGAAAATCTAAATAGAAACTCTTTCTATTATTTCACTCTGTCCATGGCCATGGGCTTCTGGACTTGATTCTCATGATCATCATAGGGCTGCTCCTCTACCACCGAGGTAGATAGATTCCATCTTGATGCTAATCCAGTTCCTACAATGAACATGCTATAGCCAACATACACCTCAGGGTTCCGATATGGCTAGGAGATCCGAGTAATGGTGTAGTCAAACTATAACACCCTCAAGGTGAACTACCCGATGCACCTCAGGTCAAAGAACCAGACACACTACTGCAGCATCGAGTCAGTCATTGACGAGAAGGTAGACTTCCTAATGACTACTCGAGGTGGTCACGCTCAGTGCCCTCGTTCTCTAACGAGTACCTGTACTCTCGCTCCGGTGTCTCCACACCGTAGACTCAAGACTCATCTACTAAAGAGAAGCGATTGTACACCAACCTTTTGGATCAATCACCATCCTCATGATGATCCTATGGTCGGAAGCATTTTATGAGTTAATAATGATTATTCATGTCTTAAATTTTCAACTCTTGAAAATATGAATTATCATTACCATTAACTCAAAGGATGTATCACAGACACTAAATACACATATGTGATAGAAAATAACCCATTTTATTGATATTAGTCAAAATTATAATTTTGCCCTTAGAAGTGTATTACAAGTGTCAGCCAATTCTGGCTTCTAGGGCACATATATCTAACAATCTCCCACTTGTCCTAAAGCCAATTGGCTACAAGTCTAAGTCCCATCTTCTCAAGGTGGGCTTCGATCTTCTGCTGGCCCAACGGCTTTGTAAGTGGGTCTGCCACATTATCTGTGGAGTTGACTCTCTTGACCTCGACATAACCCTTCTCGAGGTAATCATGGATGAGGTGGTATCGCCGCTCAATATGCTTGGATTTCTGATGAGACCTTGGCTCCTTAGCAAGGGCTATGGCGCCATTATTGTCGCAGTATAGAGGAATGGCATCTGATGGCATTACTCCAATTTCTGCAGCAAACTTCTTGTACCAGAATGCTTCCTTCGCAGCCTCTGATGCAGCGATATATTCTGCTTCCATGGTGGAATCTGCTATCACCGTTTGCTTGGAACTCTTTCAGCTGACAGCACCACCATTGCACACAAACAGACTCCCAGATGTCGACTTTCGATCATCTATATCGGACATGAAATCCGAGTCTGTGTATCCCTGGACTTGGAGTTCTCCATTACCAAAGACCAACATCATATCCTTAGTTCTTCTCAAGTACTTAAGGATACATTTCACAGAAGTCCAGTGTTCTTCACCTGGATTTGACTGATATCTGCTTGTGACACTCACAGCATGGGCTATATCAGGTCGTGTACATAGCATGGCATACATGAGGCTCCCTATTGCAGAAGCATAAGGGATCTTGCTCATGCGTTCTATTTCCTCAGGTGTGCTGGGGCACATCTTCTTGGAAAGATGAATACCATGTCTGAAGGGTATTAATCCCCTCTTAGAGTTTTCCATACTAAACCTCTTTAGTACTTCCTCTATGTACATCTTCTGTGAAAGTCCTAGCATCCTATTCGGTCTATCCCTATAGACCTTAATTCCTAGAATAAAGGATGCTTCACCTAGGTCTTTCATGGAGAATTCCTTGGACAACCATAATTTTGACTGTTGTCAACATGGGAATATCATTCCCAATAAGGAGGATGTCATCCACGTACAATACGAGGAAGACAACAGCGCTCCCACTGACCTTTTTGAAAACACATGGTTCCTCTTCATTTTTGATGAAACCAAACGTTTTGATCACATCATTGAAACGAGTGTTCCAGCTCCGAGATGCTTGCTTAAGTCCATATATGGACCTTTGCAGCTTGCAAACCTTGTGATCAGTATCACTGGATGTGAAACCTAGCGGCTGTTCCATATAGATATCTTCCTCAAGATATCCATTTAAGAATGCCGTTTTTTACACGTCCATTTGCCATATTTCATAATCGAAATAGGCTGCAACGGCAAGCAATGTGCGGATGGATTTTAGCATAGCCACTGGGGAAAAGGTATCCTGATAGTCAATGCCTTCACGTTGACTATAACCTTTTGCCACTAGTCTAGCCTTGAATGTCTCCACATTTCCCATCTGCACCAATCTTTCTCTTGAAGATCCATTTACACCCAATAGGTACTATACCTTCTGGTGGATCTACCAAGGTCCAGACTTGGTTTGAGTGCATCGAGTCAATTTCTGACTGCATTGCCTCTAGCCATTTCTCGGAGTCGATATCTGATATCGCCTCATTGTAGGTTTTGGGATCATCACCATGAGCACCATTACCTACGAGGAACATTTTCCTCTACTTCCTCTGAAATAATACCTAAGTATCTTTCAGGGGGACGGGAAAACTCTTTTCCGATCTACGAGGTGGAGGAGGTAGTGTTCTTATTGGCTCAACCTGATTTGGTTCCAATTGGTCCTTAGCTCGTTGTACTTGTGAGACTTTCTCATCAAGCTTGAATCTGCTTTCCAATGCCGCTATCTTGAATAAACTATTTTTCAAGAAAGATGGCATGTCGACTCACAATCACATTGTGGTCTTCTGGAATGTAGAAATAGTATCCTAATGACTCTTTAGGATATCCTATGAATCGAGCTCTAAAGGACCTAAACTCTAACTTGTCCGCTTGTTGTCTTTTGACATGAGCCGGACAACCCCAAATTCTGAGATGACTCAGACTTGGTTTCTTACCATGCCATATCTCATACGGTGTGGTAGGAACGGTTTTAGAGGGAACCCTATTCAGTAGATAAATTGAAGTTAACAATGAGTGTCCCCAAAGAAAATCAGGAGGTTTGTGAAGCTCATCATGGATCGAACCATATCCAATAGAGTCCGATTTCTCCATTCTGAAATCCCGTTGAGTTGAGGTGTTCCTGGTGGAGTCCATTGAGAGACTATGCCATTTTTCTTGAGATAGTCTAGGAATTTTTGGCTAAGGTATTCACCTCCTCGATCTGATCGAAGAACCTTAATGGATTTTTCAGTTTGTTTTTCTACTTCATGTCTGAATTCTTTGAACTTTTCAAAAGCTTCAGACTTGTGTCTCATAAGATACACATACCCATACCTAGACAGATCATCGGTAAAGGTAATGAAGTAGACAAAATTGCCTCTAGCCGGCACATCAAATGGGCCGCACACATCAGTATGTACTAGGGCAAGGAGATCTGTGGCCCTCTTCCCCATGTCCAACAAAAGGGAGTTTAGTCATTTTGCCTTGAAGACAAGATTCACAAGTTGGATATGACTCGGAAAGTCAATGGACTCAATAGCCCATTTTTCTCCAATTTGTTGATCCTATCTTCTGCTATATGACCTAATCTCAGGTGCCATAGATATCTATCGTTTGGACTATCCCTAGGTCGTTTGGCATTCACGTTTTGCTCGATAGTTAGAACAGGTACATCAATATGTAGCTGATAAAGACCATTAATAAGGAAACCATTTGCAATTTTATTTCTTTCATAAAGAATGTTACAATGGTCCTTAAAGAAGGTAATCACATAGCCTTCTTGTGCTAAGCATGAAACAGAAATCAAATTCCTGCTAGCTGCAGGCACATAATAACAGTCTTTCAAAACTAAGTCTAAACCAGATGGTAATCGAAGAGGGTATGTTCCCACGGCTACTGCAGCAACTCTTGCTCCATTACCGATGCGTAGGATCATGTCTCCATCCCTCAGCCTCCTGCTATCCTCAAGACCCTGCATGGAAGTGCACAGATGAGCACTAGAACCAGAGTCAAGCACCCAACTGGATGCAGAAGAAACCGTAAGGTTAGACTCAATAACGAGCATACCTCCAGAAGGACCTTCCTTCTTGTTCTTCAGGGTGGCCAGGTAAGTAGGGCAGTTCCGCTTCCAATGGCCGTCGCTGTTGCAATGGAAACACTTTCCTTTGACATCGACCTTTTTCTTCGGCTCTGCCTTCTTCTTCTTTGATCCTTCCACCTTTTGCTTTTTCACAGACTTCTTTTTCTTTCCATAAGACTTTCTTTTGGAAGAAGTCCATTCCATAGCAAGAACTGAGCCTTTAGAACCTTTCATAGAAAGCTCAGCGGTAACCAGGATATTCATTAATTCGGCCAAGGAATTTTGAAGTTTATGCATGTGGTAATTCATGATGAATTGCCCATATGCATCAGTCAAGGATTGCAGAATAATATCGTTCTGCAGGTCCAAGTCTAACTTCACACCGAGCTTCTCAAGCTCTTCCATGTCCTTGATCATTGTCAGACAGTGATCTTGGACTGACTGCCCATCACGCATCTTAGCCTTAAAAAGTCATTTCGTGACTTGATATTTGGCTGCGCGACTCTGTTCACCAAACATCTCCTGCAGGTGAGCCAACATTTGGCGAGCAGTCCCGATATCTTCATGTTGGCGCTGGAGCTCATCAGACATCGAGCCCAACATGTAATATCTGGCCTTATTATCTTCGTCTATCCATTTTTCAGAGATGCTCTCTGTTCAATAGATGGACGGGCTGGTAAGGTGGGAGGGTCCTGGTCCAAAACATGGGTTAACTTCTCAGAACCCAAAACTAATTTTGTAGTTCCTGAGCCAATCTTTATAATTGGGTCCAGTCAGTCTATGTGTGTCCAGGATACGTGCCAATGGGTTGGACGCAGACATTTTCCTGTAGAGAGTCAAAGATTCTAGTTAGATACTGTAATTATGACTTGACCAATTTATTTAGGGATTTTATTTTTAAACAAATTAGCTCCCACTATTTTCTCGGATCCCTACACTCCCTCTGTAGAGATGCAAAAATCTCCATGATTAATGATTTCTAGTGGGTGGTGCGGTCTCACCAACTGACTCATCACCTCACCTAACAGTTATTGGTGATGGGTTAGCCAATGAGTGAACAACTCTTGTTCAATGATTCTCTAATCATGGTGCACCCAAACTTGGTCTCTAATTCATGAATCTCACCGTATCCGAAATATTGATCCACTCCTTAGTTAAGTCAGACCCACCATTTGCATAGACTGGGTTCCTAATTGAGTCTCTCACCGTATCCGAAATATTGAGCCCAACTCATCCTCCAGCCCATAGCATCCAATGCCTAATAGACATGGTTGCATCTTCTCGGTGCAACTGAGCCACTGTATCCAGCCGAGAACAATCAACCCCGGAAGGGCCCGCACATCTACAATGGTGGAAGACCTCAGACTTAATCTTTTCTTAGGGAGAATTGATTCAGGTCTCATTAAACTAGACTTATCATAGTCATAACAATTATGACTAACCTAGTGGCATGGGTTAGCTCGGATTATTGACCACCTCAGATCAGAACTGTGTCAACAGATATGGCCAGGTAAGTGAGATTGGTGGAAGGAATATGCCATTAACTCGTACAAGAACGCATTCAGGTCGAGTAGCTTCCAATTAAAAACCAGTCGGTCGTATGTGCCAAACTTACCTTAGACACCAAATTATTGAGCCAGAACCAATTGGGTTAGCCTACAATCCAGACTCTAACCTCTGAGCCTAATTAGGTCTTGCTTGATCGTGACTCGATCTTGACCCAGACTTAATCCTATTAGGCTGGTCAATTTAAGCATTGTTGATCCCATCTAACCAACTCTTGATTTGGTTTGATCAACCGCTTAGACCTAATTGAGCTACCCAAGCCCGAACCCAGTATTATGAATATGTCTTAGATCTGAAATTCTCAATTTTAGACCTAATTGATATTCCATAATCTTAATTTTTAATTAAGTAGGGTTCATAAACAAAATATGCACAATAAATCCTAGGGTTTCAGGATCTAGGATTTTGCAGAAAGTAAGTTTTGGGTTTCTGATTAAGGATGAACACGCAGCACCCCTACACATCATAAGAACACCCCATCAAATGGGAAGAGAGGGCCTTTAAACCCTTCTTCGTTCTTATGACCGGACGGCCAAGAGGAATGCCTTAATCAGGAACATGCAATACTACAAAACAGTTTTAGATCTATATCATATATCTCATATATAAATTAGATCTAATCATGGCATATTTTGCATACATCTCATGTATCGAATCATGCATGTTTTCAGATCTAAATTATCTCATAATAATCTAAAAAATTAGATTTAAATTGATCTAATCAAAATAAATTCTAATCTAGACAATTATGTAGAACTATTCTACAACTAGTCTAGACATGCATCAATCATATCTCATATGATGTTTAAAATTAAATAATTTTATTTGCTATTTTTTAGATGTTATTATAACCTTTATAATATCAAAAAATAGTAAATAAATAGATCTAAAATATGATTTAATCAAATTAAATTGAAAACATGCAAGACTATTCTATAGAACTATTCTATTTTAGAACTAGTCATGCATATTTTCTAATCTTAGATCCCTAATCATTTAATTTTAATTTTTTCTAATTTCAGATCTGATCACATCTCATGTGACATCTAAAATCATTTATTTTCTAACTAAAATAAATTTAAAATCAGATCTAAACATTTTTAGAACCTTGGCTCTGATACCAGTTGAAGAAGAAATCCTGATTTTTCGGTCCAGGTTCGTTCAGGTCTGATCAGATCAAGAGATATATTTCAAAAATTTTTCTCTTTATCCCAATCAGATCTTGATATATTTCAGATCTAATTATTATTATTTTAAAAATTAAAATAAAATTAGATAAATTAAATCAAATTTAACTTACCTTGATATGGGTAATCCTATTACCCGTTGATGATCCTGTATGCAGTGGAAGGTTCTGGATCTAGCCACGCAAGTGCCTGGCCTCTACCAGTATCCACTCGGGCTGGATTTGGAGATCCTCTTCTTCTCTATCATATCTCCAAAAATTAGATCTGGATCTGATCTGGAGGATCTTCAAAATTCCTTTTGAAGATCAGCAGTCGTCCTTTGCAGCAGCGCAGCCTTCTAGCTTTTACTCGCCTTTCTCTTATCTAGATTGCACCAACCAAGGTCCAAAACCCTTTTGGATGTGGAGAGGAGAGGGAGAAGGTGGTTTGGCATGGAGGAAGAGGGGAGAGGCAGCCTTGGGGCATGGGGAATTATGATTCAATCATCTATATGTGTTTGAGTTGGGCGTAGGGTCTTATTTATAGACTAAGCGTGATCCAACTCCTCTTCTTCCCAACCAATCACAACTCTTTGTGAAATCAGATCTAAATCTGATTGGTGGGAATAGAGTTCCTTGGATTCCTCCTTAGAGGGTGCCTAAGACCAGTCAAAGTTGGTTCTTAGGAGAACTCTAATTGGAATCCAAAAAGGAGATGGAGTCCCTGTCCAACAGGGACTCCTAAGGCGTCTCCAACTTGGGCACACGCCTAGGGTGGCATGCGCCCTCCTCCTTGCCAGGTTCTAGCAGGAGGGACAAGCCCCCACCAGCTCTCCAATAGGTGTGTGACATGTGGTCAAAAGTCAAAGTGTCAATGGTCAACATTTGACCAGTCAAAGGTAGACTTTTGACCAAAGTCAAAGAACAAGAAATGGTAGGTGACCAAAAATGGCAGGTAATGTCTTACAAAATAAGACAACCTTTTCTGACTTGGACAACCTCCAGTCAGACCATATGAAGGCCTCTGATTGAGCACAAACTCCTTTGGCTCAGATAGGACAACTTATTTATGATAGCAAAAGAAGAACGTTAGGTTCAATCGAGTGCTAGCACGATTTCCTTGAACCTAATTGAATCTCATTCAGATCAATTGAACTAGATCAGTTCAATTGATGATCACTAGATTCAAACCCTTGTTTGTGTGACCCAGTTAGGTTCAGTTCTGTATGGTAATGGGATATGTCATGATCTCTATCATCGACATCATCGAAACTCCTTTCGATGGATCAGAACTCTTCTGATTCGAACAGCTAGAATGATCGATCATCTAAATCATTCTAATTGCTCCCAAAATCCACCAGTGACACCTAGCAGTATATGGTGGCAACCCATCAGAGCTGAATGTGAACCTCTTGGTGCAGCTACCTGTGTGATTAAGTTCTTCTATCTTGAGCTCCGATCAGATTAGGGTTAAGGTGAACTCGTCAAACCCTAGTTTCTGTCATATGATGTAATCATTCGATTCGAGTCCAATGTGAAAATCTAAATAGAAACTCTTTCTATTATTTCACTCTGCCATGGCCATGGGCTTCTGGACTTGATTCTCATGATCATCATAGGGCTGCTCCTCTACCACCGAGGTAGATAGATTCCATCTTGATGCTATCCAGTTCCTACAATGAACATGCTATAGCCAACATACACCTTAGGATTCCGAATGGCTAGGAGACCGAGTAATGGTATAGTCAAACTATAACATCCTCAAGGTGAACTGTCGATGCACCTCAGGTCAAAGAACCAGACACACTACTGCAGCATCGAGTCAGTCATTGACGAGAAGGTAGACTCCCTAATGACTACTCGAGGTGGTCACGCTCAGTGCCCTCATTCTCTAACGAGTATCTGTACTCTCGCTTTGATATCTCCACACCGTAGACTCAAGACTCATCTACTAGAGAGAAGCGATTGTACACCAACCTTCTAGATCAATCACCATCCTCATGATGATCCTGTGGTCGGAAGCATTTTATAAGTTAATAATAATTATTCATGTCTTAAATTTTCAACTCTTGAAAATATGAATTATCATTACCATTAACTCAAAGGATGTATCACAGACACTTAATACACATATGTGATAAAGAATAACCCATTTTATTGATATTAATCAAAATTATAATTTTGCCCTTAGAAGTGTATTACAAGTGTCAGCCAATTCTGGCTTCTAAGGCACATATGTCTAACAGATTTCTGTCGGAGCCAACTCCAATCGAAAACTTCTCTTGCAGGTATGGCCACCTCCATTCCATCATTATTGAGTTTCCACCATTGCACAATTCCAGCCAATCCGATCTCGAGATGGATTTTCGTATCAGCAGATAGCACTAGAGGAAGAGCTTTTGAGCCCGTTTATGGAAAGAAATGAACATCCAGCAAGAGGAGCTCCATCATGTTGCTCCTGTGCCGACGAGATTCTTCAACATCCATCTTTAACAGGTCCCACCCAGGCTTAAACTGGGGGGCTTCAAATGAGGGAGAATTTTTAATCAGAGAAAAAGGTCCAAGCAAAGAAGAAGACCATGACAAGGATGATCTGGACCAATAAAGAGCCATAAGATCCAGATAAGAAATATAATTATGCAAATTTTTTAGTCATATTATATTCTTGATTTTTTTTCCATTCTCTTGAGTTATAGATAGAATCAAACATTAGAAGAAGGATCTACATTTGCACTCCAATATACTGGGCAAAATAAAAGTAACCTTTGAAATCCAAAATGAAATGGAGAGACTGAGATCCTAGAATAGATGGAAAAAATGAAGTGGTATCATAAAAAAATAGAGAGCGAAGGGAGGCTTTCCTGTGTTAACAGTTACTTTGGCATGAACCTACTATCATACTTATTGCATCTTCATTTGGCATCGAGGTATCACTTTTGTTCATCATTCGCCATAAAGTCATGGTGAATATCATAGCTCACACTCATCCTTTAGGAAAGATCGGCACAAACACCATCCACATAGTTGACAGAAAAACTAAAATTATGCTTTGTATGGAAAATGATTGTATCACTAAATGCATAGTTGCTCGTGAGAATTATATCTTCATTTGTTAGCAGAGGATCTACTTCTGAGTACAGGAGCAACTTCAGTTGATTAAGAAGCCTAATAATAGTGAACTATGAAATGTCTTAAATTACATCAAAAATATAGTCTATCATATATATATTCTTATCATCGGATGAACCCAAAGAATTAGCATTAAGATGGTTTCGAAGATTTGATTGATCATAAACCTTTGAAAGGCCTGGTTGTTGTTTCATTTGGTTATGAAGATTTTTATGGTTTTCGTGCAAAAAAAAAATCAATTCTCTATTTCCCCAATAATAATAATAATAAATAAATAAATAAATAAAAATATTTTTAAGTTCTCTATTAAAAAAATAAAAAATAAAAAACAAAAAATAAAAAATAAAAAAAATAGAGGAAGAAGGAAAAGGGTGGGTTAGCATTTGCGGGCCTCTTCCCAGCCCTTGCACATCCCACCACACGTCCGGTCGACCTTTCCTGTGCCTGTCGCACATCCGGTCGGCCTCCTTCAAGCCCGCGTGCCCAAGCAACTCTGGTCGACTTTCTTTCTCTCCCATGCAATGACTTCGATAGACCTTCTCTCTCCCGCATGGTCGAGATCCTCCCCTGTGCTCTCAGGTGCAACCCACGGCACCCCTCTGTCTGATCTTCTCGCTCCTAGGTGCAGCTTGTGGTGCCAATCCTTCAAACTTCTTGCTCTGAGGTGGAACTCGAGCTCCTCCGAACTTCTTGCTGTGCCCATGCGACCTCTGGTAGATCTCCTCCCAACGGCAACTCCTTCAAACTTCTTGCTCCCAGGCAGAACTCGAGCTCCTCCAAACTTCCTGCTGCACCCATGCAACCTCCAACTGATCTCCTCCCAATGATGACTCCTTCGAACTTCTCGCTCCTAGGTAGAACTTGAGTTCCCTTGAACTTCTCACACTCGGGCAAAACTCGAGAGACTCTAATCTTCTCACTCCCAGGTGGAACTCGAGCGACCCCTCTGATCTTCTCGCTCCCAGATGAAACATGTGGTGACCCCTCCAATCCCCTCCCCTTCCCACGCGTCCGAGCGTGCCCCATGTGGACAATCTCCTTCCTCCTACGCATCAAGAGCGGCACCCCTCGGACCGATCTTTTCCCTCCCGTGCGTTTGGGTGTGCCCCTCCAGTCGAGCTCCTCCCCTATGTGCATGTGTGCAGCCGAACCCATCATAGCGGCATTGGAATTCTCCCAGGTGGTGCCGAGTTCCTCCATCATGATCTCAAGCAGCACCAATCTCCTCCCCAAAGAAAAAAAGAAGAAAGAAAGAAAGAAGAAAAGAATAAGAAGAGGGGGAAAGAAGAAGCCTTCCAGCCAATCCTCTCTCCCATCTACATCCGCATCCTAGAGTCCTCCCCCTTGCTGATCTTTTTTCCCACGTGTCCAAGCACGATTGAAGTCCTTTCAATGATGCTGATCTTTTCTGAAGTCCTCCCATATGCATCTCGCATCATATGGTGTCGGAGCTCACTTAGAGCAACCCCAAAGCCACCCACAAAATGCTATAACCTTGGCACATGGCTCTATGAATTTTACCCACCGAAGCCAAGATTAATACAAAAAAAAGGAGAAGAAAGAGGAGAAGGAGAAGAAGATAAAGTCTAATCTGAACTAGAGTAATCCAAGACAAAAGCTCAAATCAAGTAACAAGAGAGGGTAAAACAGAATCCAAGATCTCCTAAATAGAGAACTCATGGTAAAAAACTTTCAAATTTCTATCCATTATTATTTTTTTTTCTTTTTCTTTCTTACAGAGCTATAGGATACCAAAATCATGACTAAGGCTGAGCTATCAAGCCCAAATTCAAGCCAAAAAAAATAAAATAAAATTAATGCCAAAGAAGCTGACTCGACTAGAAGAAGTCCAACCTTAGAAAGAAGGTCGAGGAAACCAACCTAACAAGAACATCAACCAACGAAGGCCGATTAGAGGAGGTAAAGGAGAGAGGCCCTTTCAACGGCCTATTCTACATCTCAGCAACTTCGTCAAAAATAGGAGGTGAATATCATCCTAACAAGGGTAAAGGCCGACCATATTAGGAACAGGAGGAGAACCTCATTCTGACATGGATGAAGACCTTCGATTATTTAAGATAGGAGAAGGAGAGAGGTCCTTACAATAGCCTTTTTGTGTCCTAATGATCTTATTAGGGATAGGAGGAGGACCTCGTCCTAACAAAGGTAAAGACCAATCATGTCAGGAATAGGAGGTGGACCTCATTCTGACACAAGTCGAAGGAGAGAGGCCCTCTCAATGGTCCTTTTGTATTCTAATGATCTTATTAGGAATAGAAAATGAACCTCATCCTAACAAGGATAAAGGCCAACCATGTCAGGAATAGAAGAAAAACTTCATTTTGACATGAATGAAGACCTATGATTATTTAAGATAGGAGGAAGGAAGAGGCCCTTATAATGGCCCTTTCATGCCCCAATGATCTTATTAAGGATAGGAGGAGAATCTTTTCCTAATTAAGGTAAAGACCAACTGTATTAGGAACAGGAGGAGGATCTCATTCTGATATGAGTTAAAGAAGAGAGGTCCTCTCAATGATCCTTTTGTGTCCTGGCAATTTTGTTAGGAACAAAAGGAAGACCTCATCCTAACAAGGATAAAAGCTAACCACATTAGGAACAAGAGGAGGACCTCATCATGATGTGGGTAAAGATCCTTATGAGAGATAAAAACTTTCGATTCTTAAATGGGAGGTAACGGAGAGAGGCCCTCTCAACATCCCTTTTGTGCCCCAGCAATCTTATTAGGAACAGGAGGAGGACCTCATCCTAACAAGGATGAAAGCCAACCACGTTAGAAACAAGAGGAGGACCTCATCCTGATATGGATAAAGATCCTTACGAAAAATGTAAAGACCTTCGATTGTTAAATCTGAGGCTAAGTATCAAGATCTACAAAAATCCAAACTCAGAATATCAATATGTGCAGAAATCTGACCTTAAAAAGTAGAGATTTATAGAAATCTGAGCTTAGAATATCAACATATACAGAAATTCGATCTTAGAAAGCAGAGGATTGCAGAAATTCGAGCATAGAATATCAACATGTATAGAAATCTAACCTTAAAAAATAGAGGTTTGTGGAAATTTGAGCTCAGAATGTCAACATATGCAGAAATCCGACCTTAGAAAGTAAAGATCTGCAGAAATCCAAGCTCAGAATGTCAATATGTATAGAAATCCAACCTTAGAAAGTAGAAGTTAGTAGAAATCTAAGCTTAAAAGGCTGAGAATAAAATTGAAAATCTTCGAACAATTTCAATAAGAAAACTGAAAAGGCCAAACTTGAAAAGGCTGAAGTCCTAATTGAAGGTTATCAAAAGGCTAAAGTCCCCACTCTTGGCTCCAGGTTGTCAACTCACATAATTAGGAGATGGTTCCTCCCACATGCCATAAGAAAACAATACCTAATACGATTTTTGAAAATATTCTAGTAGAAAAATAAAATATCTCTAACAACTTTCTGCTCTTCCATGACTAACAACCCATAATCCATCTTAACAAACTCCGGACCCTTCTATAAAAGAAGAAAAAAGAGGAACCCCAAGGTACAGAGACTCTTTTCTCCAAACGCTTATCTTTTTTCTTCTGTTGAATGAAAAACTGACTTAAGCATCTAAGAATTTCCATCAGAGCCAACTCCGATCAAGGACTTCTCTTGCAGGTACAGTTGCCTCCATCCCATTGCCACCGACTTGCCGCCATCGCACAACTCCAGCCAATCCGACCTTGAGATGGATTTTTGCATCAATAAAATTATTTAAATTATTGCAAGAATCAAAATGAATCATGCTTATCAAAATATGAAAGGAATTATCATATGCATACATATTAATAAATCATTAAAGTCAATTCAAACAATAAATCAAACTTTCTATTTATAGAGTATGATCATTTTAAGTAATGATAAAATCATCAAAATCAATCAAACATGTTCAATAATTATGCTGATTAATAATCACAATATATTTTGCAAATAATGATGGCATGATGAGAGAAAAATTTAGATTTTACTAAATGTCATCATACATCCAATTTCATTTCCAAGGCATCTATCTATAATATTTTTCTCTTTTCATTCTAATGGATCCTTGGTGTACCTACAAAATTATTTGCTAATCTTTGGTACCCAAGTCATCTTGAGTCTATTGGAGTTAGAGCTTATGGTTCCTTTTGGAACTCAGATTTGTTTAACCAAAGTATTATCAATTCATTTAAGACTACATTCTAAAATTTTATGACCTACTTTGATACATTTGAAACACATAATTAAATGATTTTTAGATGAAGTTTTACTAAACATGTTCTTCACAAATTTTTATTTTCTTAAAGGATTATATCTAATTCCAGCTTTATTGAAAATAGCTTTTTGATTGATTAAAATAGATTGAAGCTTTTATGAGCTAATTGTAAACTTGTTAAGCATAGGCTTCAACCTTTCAATCTCTTTTCTTAGACTTGTATTTTCTTTTAAAAGAGACTTCTTTCTTCCAAAAAGTTTTCTTTCAAAATATCTTCTTTTTCATATTTAAGAAGTGCTTCTTTTTTTTTAGCTAAAGTATTATTTTCTTTCAAAATAATTTTTTTTATTAATAATTTACTCTTTTCATCAGCTAAAAAAAGATTAGACTTTTTTAGTTCTTTATTTTTGAGTTATAATTTTTTAAATTCATCTATTAAATCATTGAAGGCTTCAAATAACTCATTAAAAGTAAAATCAAAAGAATTCTCAAGATTTACCTCATCGTATTGGCCATGAGATAAGGATTTGTAGTTCTTTCTTTTACTTTCTCATTTCTCTATTTTTTGCTTTTCTCCTCCTTAATCAATGCTTTTTTTCTCTTTTGTTTCTTTCTTTTCTTCTTCTTTTCATCCTCATGAGCCATGAGGCATAAGTTGGGATGAGCTTTCTTATCTTATTGGGAGCTTGATGTTTATTCTTGATTTGCTCCTTCATAAGTTCTTTCCAATTCTTCCATATATGTTTTGCTGAAATACATGAAGAAATTGCATTAAATACATTGAAATCTAATAAACAATAAAGCATGTTCATGGCCTTAGCATTTAGATGTATTGATTCTTTATCAACAAATGATGTATTTTGTATGTGAGGGATATTGATAATAATTTTTCATAAATTATAGTCATGTGCTTCTATGAATATTTTCATCCTAGCTTTTCAATAGGTAAAATTTGAGCCATTAAAAAATGAAGGTTTTTTTATGGAATGACCTTCATTAAAAAATATTTCATTTTGGGTTGCTAATATCTTTAGCTCTTGACCGTTAGGTCAACAATGAATAACAGAGCATCCGCTCTAATATCACTTATTACCCAGAGATTGCAACCTGAGAGAGGGGGGAGGGTGAATTCAGTTCTTATAAAAATTTTAATCAAATTTGCTTCCTAAACAAATATATGCTTTAATTTAAGCAAAATAGAGAATTTGTGAGGCAAAGGCTTTAAGCTATAGTGGAAGTAAGATAGTGTATGTAAACTAAGAATATAAATAATGTAAATTAGAAATAATAGCAAAGTAAAGAAAATAAGAAAAGCAAGAAGTAAAGCCATAGGACAAACACACAAATTTTTATAGTGGTTTAGTGCAACCTGCATCTACATTCACTCTTTAAGCTTTTCTTAGAATTTTTACTATAATCCATCCTTGATTATGGTGTGTTTATTTTTTTGGACTCATAAACAAATTCAATTAGTTTTTTGGGATCACCAACCAAAATCTTATACCGATAGTTTTCTAGGCTCACTATCAATCCAGTTGATTTTTTGGGATCACCAACCAAAACCAAATAAGTTCAATTTTGGGCTTGAATAGGCCTAATCCCCAAGTTTCTTTCTACCAAAGAAACTTGTAAAGAAACAAAAAAAAATAAGTACAGAATTTCAGCACAAAAGATAAAAATAGAATTTTAAACTCTTTGATCCCAAAGAAGAGGTTGAATATTTGGCTCTTTCGAAGCTTGAGCACTTTTTTTTGAGGATTGAGAGGATGTATGAAAAGTTGTAGAAGATAGCTGTTGAATGCCCTTTGAAATCATTGAATAATCTCTTTGTTTTATTCTCTTTTTTATGTGCAATGAAATCCCTCTTGTATGAAAATGATTTCTCTTTTAATTCTACTTAATCTTTTTTTGAATTGATTCTCCATCTTTAAATATCCTTAGAGATGGTTAGAGAGTGAGTTTTAGCCATTGGAAGCTCTAAAATAGCCATTGGAACAAAAAAGAAGCCATTGGAAAGGTTGAAGAAAATTTTCACTGAAGGCTGTTATGCATTTGGAGAAGTCTCAATTTTTCTTGGAGAAGTCTTGATTTCACTTCGTAAAGTCTCAAAAATTTTCAAGACGTCTCGATCTCAGAATATAGAAATAAGATTTCTATTTCCTAAAATAGAGAAGTCTTGAGCTGTTTTTGAGATCTCTCGAACCTATGCTAGGGCAATGTGTAGGCGTGCCAAACAGTTTGGAGAAGTCTTAAAATTTGTTGGAGAAGTCTTTAAATTTTTTAGAGAAATCTCTAAATTTTTTGGATAAGTCTCCAAAATTTTTGGCTTCATTTTTCTTCATTGTTTGACCTTCTGAACTTAAATTTCTTGGCCCCAATCTCTTCTAATTATAATTACTTCTTTTGATTTTATTTTCTCTTCTTCTAATCTTACTTTCTTTATACCAAGCCATCCAAACATGTGTGAATTTATTTTTTTAAGTATTTTGACATGGCATCTTGAGAGGATTTGTTTTTAAGATAAATTCTTAATTTTGGATACTTGAAAAATCCTACACACATTCTTGAAATGCATGATTAGATATGTAAGATACTCAAAGTTTGGTCATCATCAAAATCAATCATGGGGTCAATAAGAATCGAGATGTCATGCTTAACACTGAGTCATCTCATCTTAGAATTGAGATGACTCCTTTGTTGATTAGGCTTTTTTTCTTGTTGGCTCACTCCCAGCTTTTCATGGCCTTTCTTCTTAAGTTTTCAAGGCTTGGAAGCACCACACCTGAGCTCATATTCTCCACCTTGGTGCTCCCAAGTTCTTGTGAACTCAGTTCTTTCTTACAGATCCATCCATGCCATACACATCTAAAAGCTGTCTCTAGAAAGTACCTTTGTGAGTGCATCCAATTGATTCTCCTTGGTATGGACCTTCATTAGCCCCACTTCACTCTCCTCCACCAGCTTTCTGATCCTATGGTACCTCATGTCTATATTCTTTATATGAGCATAATAGACTGAGTTTTGTGCCAGCTATAGAGCACTCTGATTATCATCATACAGTGTAACCTTTCTCTGCTCCACCTTCATCTCAATAATCAGCCTTTTAAGTCAAAGAGCTTTCTTTGTAGCCTCTATAATCCTAATGTACTTGGCCTCTATGGTAGACAAGGCTGTGATTGGTTGAAGAGTTGATCTCCAAGACATAGGTCTACCAAATATGTAGAAGAGGTATCTAGTAGTAGACCATCTTGTATTAAGATCACCAGCATAATCTGCATCTGTAAACCCTTTTAGAGGATCTGAACCTCCATATATCTTCATGAATTTTTCTTCAAATCCTTCCAGCTGCCCATCAAATACCAAACCATAGTCCCTTATTTCTTGTAGATATCTTAGTATCCACTTCAATACGTTTCAATTTTCCTTCCCAGGGTTAGCAATGTACCTACTAACCAAGCTAACTATGTGTGCGATATCTGGTCTACAGTAAATCATCGTATACATCATACTATCTACAATATTTACATAAGGGACTCTATCCATATATTCTCTCTCTTCTTCTAACTAGGGACTTTAATACTTGAAGAGAGATATATGGCTTGGCAATGGGTCTCTATAGGTTTGGCCTTCTCCATACCAAACCTTTCTAGAACTTTCTAGACATATCCTCCTTATGACAAATGGAGCGCTCCTTTGCATCTATTCTTGCAAATCTCTATTCTAAGGATCTTGTTTATTGGACTCAAATCCTTCATCTCAAATTCAGATGATAATACTTCTTTCTATCTTTTCATAGCCTTTAAGTTTCTACTGGCTATAAGTATATCATCTACATATAATAGCATAGAGAGGGCATCCTTATCATCTACATTCTTGATATAGACACGGCAATCATATTCACATCTGCTAAAATTTAATCTCAAAATAAAACTATCAAATCTATGATACCACTGATGAGGGAATTATTTCAAACCATACAGTGACCTCCTGATTAAACACACCTTCTCTTCCTATCCAATCTTCATGAAACCATCTAGTTGCCTTATATAGATCCTTTTCTCCAAAGTCTCATAAAGGAAGGCTATCTTCATGTCCATCTATTCTAATTCTATGTGATACTGTGCCACCAATAATAGCAAAATCCTAATAGAAGTATAGCGTACCACAAGAGAGAAAACCTTAGTATAATCAATCCCTTCCCTTTATGAATATTTCTTTACTTTCTGCCTTGCTTTGAATCTGACTCCACCTTATTTTGAAGGTGCTTTCTTCTTAGTGAACACTCACTTTGAGCTAATAGATTGAGCACCTTCTGGAAGATCCACTAGCTGTCATGTTTGATTCTTTTTTAGTGATTCCATCTCCTCCATCATGATCTACATCTATGACTCATGGTCCTTACTTTCTATAGCCTCTGCATAGTTCTCTAGATCTCTATTTGCAGTAATGAGCACATAAGAGATAGCCTCATAAATGCTATATCTGATCAATCTTCTGATAGTATGCTGGGGCTTGTGCAAAGCCACTCCCACTAGCACATTCGTCCTACCTGAAGTCTATGGCTATCCTGCACCTCCACCTGAGCAGCTGGCTCTCCATGCTGGTCTTCCATCTGAGTAAATATTCTCCTACCTAGCTCCATCTTAATAGAAATACTCCTGTAAGTAGATGTAGCCTGCATGTCATCTACCTCTAACTGGCCACTACTATTCAACTTGATTTTCTCAGTTCCATCGATACTCCTAGACCTCGTCAAGATGCTCTTCTCATCAAAGATTTTTATATCCTTATTGATTACCGACTTTTGTGCTTCAGGATTCCACAGCAGGTACTCCTTGACTCCTTGTGGATACCCAATAGAGATCATCATTTAAGATTTAAGGTCCAACTTGCTCCTCTCGACTGCCTCCATATGTGCGTAGATCGAGCAATCGAAGACTTTCAGATGGCTAAGCTCCATCTTCTTTTCACTTTATACCTTCTCTGGAATACCTCCATTCAGCTTATGGTGAGGGGACTTGTTAACAAGAAAATAAGAAAAAATTATAGCATTACCCTAAAAAGACTTTGAAAGTGATGTCTATAGCCTCAAACTTCATTCCTTCTCGGTTAGTGTTTGATTCATCCTATCCACAACATCATTCTACTAGGAAGTCATCTTGACTGTGTAATGATTTTTTATACCATTTTTTTCATAGTATCTTCTAAACTCCAAGCTTCTATATTCCCTCCATTATCCTCCCTTAAATATTTTACCTATCTTCTTGACTCCTCTACCTCAGCTCTCTAGGTCCTGAATCAGGCAAACACCTCTGACTTCTCTTTAATTAGATAAATCAACATCTTCCTTGAGTAATCATAAATGAAGGTGATAAAATACTTTATCCCACCTTTAGTTGATACAGGAGCTGGTCCCCCTACATTCGAGTACACTAAATCCAGCACTCCTTCACTATGCTTGGAACTGGTAGCAAACTTTATCCTATGCTATTTCCTAAAGATGCATAGCTCACATAAATTAGTTCCCTCCTTTAGAGCTAGGATCATCCCTCTTCTGCTAAGTTCTGTGAGCCCTCGGTCACTCATGTAATCTATCCGATAATGCCACAACTGATATAGAAGTTGCTCTTCTTGTACCGCTGCAAGCACCTCTATACTATCATTCACAACTGAGCTCTCCATTATGTAAAGATTGCTGCTCAGTCTTCTATCTCTCATCACCACTAAAGCTTTCTTGAAAATCTTCAAGCATCTACTCTTAGCCTGGCTACTAAAACCATAATCCTGCACCTCCAAGTAGCCCAAAGAAATTAGATTCTTCTTCAACTCTGGTACATGCTTGACTTTGGATAATATATGAATGCTTCCATCATACATCCTTACCCTTATAGTGCTAACTCCAGCTATTTTACATGGGTGATCATTTTGAAGGCTCATACTTCCACCATCGATCTTTTGATAGATAGCAAACCACTTTCAATAAGAAGTATAGTAGTGTGAACATATTGAATCTAGCATCCATGTAGTATTTGTGAGCTTAGGTATGGTGATCTCAAGCCTTGAAAGTAGGTGGAAAGAGAGCAAGAAGCAAATGAAATCAACCATCAAAAAGCTTTGGCAAACACTTCAGAAGAGCAGGCTTAGATCCTATCAGAAGAGCTAGCCTGAGCTACAGAAGAGCCAACCCAAGCTGAAGAAGAGCCAGCCTAAATCTTGAGAGAGCCGGCTCAAGTAGAAGTCTAAAAAGTATATCAGACTAATATGCTGGAAGAGCTAGCTCGATTCATGCCGAAGCCAGTCCAAGTAGAAGCCGAGCCGGCTTGAATCCTAAGAGAGCCAGCCTGAGCAGTAGAACAGAGAGTGATGATTCGAGCTCTCGCAGGAGACATCACCATTGAGTTGGCCCAACTATTGATCGAGCGAGCTCAAGCTGTGAATAGAATAGAATGTGATTTCTATTCTAGCCTGGGATTGGGTTTAATCTTAAGAACTTAGAGCCTTAGTTTGTAAGGTCCTAAGAGGGCTAACCTATGGATTAGACTAGGATTTGTTCAATGGGTGTGTGCATGGGAGACATGGGTGTACATGGGCTTAGGAAGTGCATCACATTAGGTTAGCTAGGAGAGTTTTTTAGGTTAGATCTTATTTGACCAAGTATATATACTCTATACTGAGTTTTTCTTGGATCCTTGTTGTTGTTTTCACAATCATCGAGTAGCAAGGATTATTTCCAACAGATTGGTATCAGAGCAGCCATCTAGAGTAATAATTGATATCAGAGCCTTGGTGTTAGATCTGGTAGAGAAAAGATCAAAGCTTCGTCTGGTGTTGTGGTAAGGTGCTGAATAGATTTTTTTTAACACTATTTATTCTCTTTTGTGTTTGGTTATTGGAATTTGATTGGGATGGCATCGAGTACCATCAAGATGGACTTTAAAAATTTTGATGGAAAGGATAACTTCAATCTTTGGTAGCAAAGGATGAAGGATTTACTAGTGTAGAATAGGATTTATAAGGTCTTGACTCGCGAAAGATCGAAAAAGATTTTGTTGAAAATGGGAGGAACTTGAAGAGATAACCTTCAGTACAATTTTTGTGTGCCTCGCTGATGAGATTTTGCTAGAGATTAATATGAAAACCACACCGAAGGAGCTTTGGCAGAAACTAGAGAACATATATATGGGCAAGAACATGACAAATAAGCTCTGGTCGAAGAAATAGCTATATAGTTTGCGGATGCCCAAAGAAGGAGACCTAGTTTCCCACATCTAAAAGTTCAATCAAGTTTGTTCGGATGTTATGAGCCTTAATGTGAAGATTGATGAGAAGGATAGAGCTCTCCTATTATTGTGTTTGCTGTCAGCAGTATGTGATAGTCTCATTACTACTTTAGTGTATGGAAAGGAGACAATAAACTTTGAGAAAGTGGTTGGAGTTCTCACGTCCAATGAGCAGCGAGAGAGGTTAGCTAGAGAAAACCCTAATTCAAAGGTGCTTTCTATGAATGTGAGGCAAGGAAGGCCTAAGAAGAGGACTCAAGATAAATCTAAGAGTAGATCAAAATCTCGAGAAAATCAGAAGGCTTGAAAATGCTACAAGTATCATCAACCTAGTCATATTAGAAGAAATTACCTACTTTTGAAGAATTAAAAGGGAAGGGCTCTTCTAAGGATGGATCGATCAGCAGAAGTGGTGCTCTATCATCTAAAGATAGTGGAGAAGATATACTAATAGTATCGGATGAAGTAACAAAGTTGGACAACCACTGGACACTGGATTCAGCATGTTCCCACCATTACACTGTATATCAAGAGCGGTTCTCATCTTATGAAAGATCCAATGGAGGGAGTGTAAGTCTTGGAGATGATCATCCATGTAAAATTTTTGGTGTTAGTATAGTAAGAGTAAGGATGTATGATGGAGTCATACGGATACTCACCAATGTGAAGCATGTGCCAAAACTAAAGAAGAACCTAATATCCCTAGGTTACTTGGAAGGATAGGGATATGCTTTCAATTATTAGCTAGGAAGTGGGTTTTGAGGATTTTCAAGGATGCATTGGTGGTGTTGAAAGGAAGAAGACTAAGCAACAACCTATACAGGATGGAGGGTTCAGTGATTACAGATAGTGTGGAGGTGTCTATAGCAGCATAAGAGGAGCAGCTAGCCTACAATCTATGGCACTATTGTATGGGTCACTTGAATGATAGGAGGCTCACAGAGTTGAGTAGGAGAGGTCTAATTCTAGCAGTCAGAAAGAAAGAAGATGATCTATGTGAGCCTTGTATCTATGGCAAACAGCATAGAGTTACTTTTGCCAGTAGTACTAAGTAGAGTAAAGCTATTTTGGAGCTTGTTCACTCAGACGTATGGGGACCGGCACCTATTGCATCTTGAGATGGAGTGAGATATTTTATCATCTTTATAGATGATTTCTACAGGAACATATTGGTCTATCTGATGAGGAAAAAATCAGATATTTTTGTCCAATTTAAAATCTGAAGAGCTAAGGAGGAGAAGGAGAGAGGGTAGTAGTGTTTAAGGTCTGATAATGGAGAGGAATACGTTAGCCTAGTATTCAGGAGATACTATGAGAAAAATGGAATAAAATGCTATTACACAGTGAAGATGATCCTTCAGCAGAATGATATTATAGAGAGGATGAATTAGATACTAATAGAGAAAATCAGATGCTTGAGGCTGCAGGCATCACTGTCCAAATTATTTTGAGGTGATGCTCTTCTTTATGCATGTTTTTTTGTTAACAGATCTTTCCATAAAAAATTGAACGAAGGACTTCTAGAGGCTATTTGAAGTGAAAAGAAGGAAGAGCTTGGCCACCTAAGGGTGTTCGACTATCCTACATATACTTTGGTAGATGAAGCTAATAGAAGCAAGTTGGACCCAAAATCATAGAAGATGATATTCATCGAATTTCCATGAGATGTGAAGGATTTATTACTGTAGGATTCACATTTTTAGAGGTGTGTCATCAGTCAAAATATGATATTTGATGAAAAGAGTATCATCTTTATTGGGGATAAATCCCGCTCCTGCCAAAGTCCAGTCTGATGTTCAGTCTAATGTAATCGATAGCCATGAAAGAGCTTCAGCGACCGAGTCTTAGCCGAATCCCTTCAACTGATCGAACTGCACAGCGGTCGAGTCCTAGTCGAACTCCTTCAGTCGACCGAACTCCTCGATGGTCGAGTCCCTTTTGATCTCCTCAATGATCGAGTCTTAGCCAAATTCCTTCAGTCGATCAAACTCCTCGACGGTCGGGCCCCTTTCGAACTCCTCAGCGGCTAAGTCTTAGCCAAACTTTTTCAGCCGACCGAACTCCTTTGTGGTCGAGCCCTGGCCAAATTTTTTAACGACCGAGCTCCAATCGAACTTCTCAGTGGTCGAGCTTCAGTCGGACTCCGATAGAAGTCAAACTCCTTCTGAGCTTTTCCTCCAATCGGACGCCTATGAGAGCCAAACTCCCTCCGCACTCCTCCAGTCGGATGCCTATGGGAGCCGAACTCCTTTCGAGCTTCTCCTCTAGTCGGACACCTATAGAAGCTGAACTCCTTCTGAGCTTCTCCTTTAGTTGGATGCCTGTAGAAACTGAACTCTCTTCGTACTCCTCCAGTCGGATGCCTACAGAAGCCAAACTCTTGTCGAACTTCTCCTTCTACCGACCCCCCTAGGAGTCCGAGCTCCTCCGAAATGGATATACGTCGAGGTTCTTCATCAACCAACACCTGGTCCCTCAAACTATGGCTATTGAACCTCGACGGTATGGCCACCACTACCAGTCTGGCGGCATCTTTTCCTCCGTAACAAATCCCATGTAGCTCATGACCAAACAACATGGCTACCACTACTGGCAACACCACTCTCTCCATAACCAGTCCCATACGGACTACAATCGGATGACATGACCGCCACTACCAGTCTGACGATACCACTCTCTCTATACCGAACTCCATGCAGCCTAGAGCAGCCCGCTACCAGATGGTATGATCGTCACCATCATTCAAGCTTCGTCTATAAAAGGGTTCCTCCAGATATGTTTCCTCGAAGCTCTCCTCTCCTCTCTAAAGCTCAAAGCTCACTTCTCATTCCTGAGCACTCCATTTCTGTTGGCCAGAAGAGCTGACTTGATCGTCGGAGGGTCCTACCGGAGCCACCACCACCGACTCTGGATGGAACTTTGTTTTGCAGGTCACCGATGATGACCTCATCCTCCTCCACACCAGCTCAATCTGACGTTAATCAGATTTTGCACCAACAGAATTGGTGCTAGAGGAAGGGCCCTATGTTCTTAAGGTTCTCTTGTTCTTAAAGTAGTGCTCAGTGATGATCTCTCTCCTTCCTCTCTAGAGATCTCTCTTCTTCCTCTCTAAAGTTCTTTCTCGAGAGAAAATGCCTCCTAAGAGAGCTTCAACCTGATAATCGATGGCCTCCGCAGCCCGATCTCATCCAGATCCATCTACTCCCTCTTCAGTTCTGGCAACTTAGGTTCCACCTGTACCCATGGTAGATGCGGAGCAGTTCAACCTACTTGTCCAGCAAGTTCGTGGTCTTACGAAGGCAATGTAGGCCATGCAGCAACCTCCGATGGTGACTCCACCAGGAAACCCACCACCAAAATGTCGGGAATGGATCCCAAGGAAGAGTACTTGGGCTAGCGTATCCATCGCCCCTGGAAAGAAGAAACAGAGAGTAGAGGATCCATGTTCGGATCATGGTTCTCCTCTGAAGGAGACCTTCCCTATTTGTAGTCGAAAGCATCCCAAGATCTGCAACCAAGATGACACCCTTGATCACAGACTGCGGGAGATGGACCAACAGATTGAGGAGCTCGACCACGTCACCCTGACTCACCTTAATGATGTCTGCATTGATCCTCCTTTCTCCCCTCGAATTATGCAAGAGCCCATCCCGTCGAACTTCAAACTCCCTTAATTTGAAAGCTACGATGGAACCTCTAATTTAGTTGATCATCTAGAGGCTTTTCGGATCATGATGTTACTCCATGGTGCACTAGATGTCATATTATGCCGAGCCTTCCCATTTATCTTAAAGGAAGCAGTGAGAAATTGGTACTCGATATTGAAGCCAAATACGATCTTCTCTTTTGATCAGATGAGCCATTAGTTCATGGCTCACTTCATCAACAGTCGACGTCCATGCCGAGGTTTGGATTTTCTGATGAATGTTAAGCAAAAGTAGGAAAAATCTATCCGGGCTTATGTCACCCAATTTAATGCTGTTGCTTTGGAGGTTCGAAATCTAGACCAGTCTATTGCCACGGCCACACTCAAGGGTGGCCTTCAGAAGAATGACTTACTGTTCTCCCTGGAGGAAAAGTATCCCAAGGACTTCGTCGATCTGCTGGCTTGGGCCAAGGGATATGTCCGTGTGGAAGAAGCCTTCAAGTTGAAGGATGAAGAAGCCTTAGGAGAGTGGTGGATGGATGAGTATAATAGACCCACCATCGATGGAGGGTCGAGTGAAGTTTGACCGCGCTCACAGACTCCCCCCGAGTGCAAGCAAGTCCGAACTCTTCGAGCTCATCATCAAGGAAGCCCTGACAGAAGGATGCAAAAAAGTCCTCCTGGAAGGTTCCATAACCATGCCTCCCTTAATGCTCCTCGAACTCAAGTTCTAATGAAAATCAAGAGTCAGCTACCAAGATCAAAGGAATTACGGTCTCCTCCGAACAAGCGTAATCGAAGCAAATACTATCTCTACCATCATGACCATGGTCACGATACTAAGGAATACATTCAGCTCCGAGATGAAATCGAGGAGATCATCAGAAAGGGTCGGTTGGGTCAATTCCTCTGACGCCAGTCTAAAACAGGAGAAGATCGGTCGAGGGTATTGCCATAGTCAGAATCACCAATGATCGAGGAACAACAGAAAGGTCGATCGCCTTCCGTATCATCGATGCCACATCTCGGAGAAGCTTAGTACTTCGACGATCCATCATCTTTCAGTGTCAAAGCCGAGAGAAGCTTGCTCCAAATTGAGAAGGCTAGCATAAAATAGAGGAGGTCATCAGATCCCGGAGCTTATCGCCTGAAGGAACTTGGAGGAACAATGCTCCCACGACCTTAAAGCATAAAAAATTTGAGGATGCGCTGCCAGTAACTTCCTTTTAATAAAATTCTTTTATTAACATTATTTTTTGGTGCAAAAACTACGTGATGATAGGAAAGAAGTAGTCAATAGTGGCTATGTTAGGAACAGGAGGAGAACCTCATCCTAACATGATTAGATCGAAGTCCTTCAACCTCGACTAGAGATAAGATCTCTCCCGAGCGATCGAGTCAACCTCAACTAGAGATAAGATCTCTCCCGAGCGCCTAAGTCAACCTTGGCTAGAGATAAGATCTCTCCTAAGCAATCGTACCAACCTCGGCTAGAGATAAGATCTCTTTCGAGCGACCGTGCCAACCTTGGCCAAAGATAAGATCTCTTTCGATCATCCGAGTCAACCTCAACTAGAGATAAGATCTCTTTCGAGCGACTGTCAACCTCGACTAGAGATAAGATCTCTCCTGAGCGACCGTGCCAACCTTAGCCAAAGATAAGAATCTCTTTCGAGCGATCGAGACAACCTCGGCTAGAGATAAGATCTCTTCGAGTGACTATGCCAACCTCGGTCAAATATCTCTCCGAGCGACCATGCCAACCTCAACTAGAGATAAGAACTCTTTCGAGTGACCGTGCCAACCACGGCCAGAGATAAGATTCTCTCGAGGCCAGAGATAAGATCTCTCTCGAGCGAAACCTCAACTAGAGATAAGATCTCAAGCAGCTCGACTAGAGATAAGATCTCTCTCGTCGTGCCAACCTTGGCTAGAGATAAGATCTGTCCCAAGCAACCATGCAACCTCAGCCAGAGATAAGCATCTTCTGAGCGACGAGTCAACCTTAGCTAGAGATAAGATTCTTCTGAGCGACTGTGCCAACCTTGACCAGAGATAGATCTCTTTCGAGCCATCGAGTCAACTTTGGCTAAAGATAAGATCTCTTCCAAGTGCCCGACCTCGGCTTGAGATAAGATCTCTTCCGAGCGATCGAGTCAACCTCAGCTAGAGATAAGATCTCTTCTAAGCGACCGTTCCAACCTCAGCCAGAGATAAGATCTCTCTCGAGCAACTGAGCCAACCTGGGTAGAGATAAGATCTCTTCGAATGACCGAGTCAACTCGGCTAGAGATAAGATCTCTTTTGAGCGATCATGCTAACCTTAGCCAGAGATACGATCTCTTTTGAGCGATCGTGCCAACCTCGACACCAGAGATAAGATCTCTTTCGAGCGATCAAGTAGTGATTGTGCCAATCTCAGCTAGATATATGATCGCTTTCGAGTGACCGAGTCAACCTCGACTAAAGATAAGATCTCTCGAGCGACCGTACCAAAAACTTGATCTCTCTTCAGCGATGAGCAACCTCATAGAGATCTCTTTGAGTGCATCCCGCCACCACCTCAGGCTCGAAGATAGAGATAAGATCTCTTCCGAGTGAGAGTAACCTCTGGCTAGGGATAAGATCACTCCCGAGCGACCATGCCAATCTCGACTAGAGATAAGACCTCTTCCGAGCGACCAAATCAATCTCGACTAGAAATAAGATCTCTTTCGAGTGATCGTGCCAACCTCGGCTAGAGATAAGATCTCTCCCAAGTAACCGAGTCAATCTCGGCTAGAGATAAGATCTCTCTCGAGCGATCGTGCCAATCTCAACTAGTGATAAGATCTCTCTCGAGTGCTCGAGTCAACCTCAGTCAGAGATAAGATCTCTCCTGAGCGACTGAGCCAACCTCAGTCAGAGATAAGATCTCTCTCAGGCATCCGAGTCAACCTTAGCTAGAGATAAGATCTCTCTCGAGTGATCGAGCCAATCTCGGTTAGAGATAAGAGCTCTTCCAAGCGATCGAGCTAACCTCGATCGGAGATAAGATCTCTCCCAAGCGTCCGAGCCAATCTTGGCTAGAGATAAGATCTGTTCCGAGCGATCGAGCCAACATAAGATCCTCTCGAGCGACCGAGCCAATCTCGACTAGAGATAAGATCTCTCCCTAGCGATCGAGCCAATCTCGACTGTAGAAGATAAGATCTCCCCTAAGCTTTAACCTCGATTAGAGATAAGATCTCTCCCGAGCGATCAAGTCAACCTCGGCTAGAGATAAGATCTCTCCCAAGTATCCGAGTCAACCTCGGTTGGAGTTAAGATCTCCTCCGAGCTCAACCTTTAACCTCGACTGTAGGAGTTAAGATCTTTTCCGAGCTCCAACCTCAGCTACAGGAGATAAGATCTCCCCCAAGACAGTCTCAGCTTGAGATGAGATGTCCCACGAGCTTCAACCTGAACTAGCACAGAGCACAGAAGAGGACTTCGACAGTCATCTTTTCTGCACTCCCTTTCTTCGAGTTTCGAACTCAGGAGTGAGGGGGACTATTATTGGGGATAAATCCTGCTCCTACCAAAATCCAGTTTGATGCTCAGCCTAATATAATCAGTAGCCACGAAAGAGCTTCAGTAGCTGAGTCTTAGTCGAATCCCTTCAACTGACCAAACTCTCCAACGGTCGAGTCCTAGCAGAACTCCTTCAGCCAGCCGAACTCCTCGACGGTCGAGCTCCTTCCGAACTCCTCAGCGGTCGAATCTTAGCCAAACTCCTTCAGTCGATCGAACTCCTTGATAGTCGAGCTCCTTTCGAACTCCTCAACGATCGAGTCTTAGCTGAACTCCTTCAGTCGGTCGAACTCCTCGATGACCGAGCTCCTTCCAAACTCCTCAGCGATCGAGTCTTAGCCAAACTCCTTCAGCCGACCAAACTCCTCTGTGGTCGAGTTCCAATCAAACTTCTCAACGATCGAGCTCCAGTCGAACTTCTCAATGGTCGAGCTCCAATCGAACTCCTATGGGAGCCAAACTTCTTCCAAGCTTCTCCTCTAGCCGGACACCCATAAGAGTCGAACTCCCTCCACGCTCCTCCAATCGAACGTCTATGGGAGCCAAACTCCTTCTGAGCTTCTTCTTTAGTCGGATGCCTGTAGAAGCCAAACTCCTTTCAAGCTTCTCCTCTAGTCAGATGCCTATAAAAGTCGAACTCCCTTCATGCTCCTCCAGTTGGACGCCTATAGAAGCCAAACTCTTGCTGAACTTCTCCTTTGGCCGAACCCCCCCTTAGGAGTCCGAGCTCCTCCGAAATAGATATATGCCGAGGTTCTTCACCAACCAATGTCTGCTCCCTCAAACTACGGTTGTTAAACCTCGGTGGTATGGCCACCACTACCAGTCTAGCGGCATCTTTTCTTCCATAATAAGCCCTATGCGGCCCACGATCGGATGACATGGCCGCCACTATCACTACTGATGACACCACTCTCTCTGTAACCAGCCACATACAAATCATGACCGAATGACATGACCGTCACTACCAGTCTGGCGACACCACTCTCTTCATACCGAACCCCATGTGGCCTAGAGCAGGCTGCTACCAGACGGTATGATCGTCATCATCATTCAAGCTCCATCTATAAAAGGGATCCTTCAGATATGTTTTCTCGAAGCTCTCCTCTCCCCTCTAAAGCTCAAAGCTCACTTCTTAGTCCTGAGCACTCTATTTCTGTTGGCCAGAAGAGCTGACTTGATCGTCGGAGGGTCCTACCGGAGCAATCACCATCGACTTCGAATGAAACTTTATTTTGCAGATCACCGACGGCGATCTCATCCTCCTCCACTCCAGCTCGATCTGGCGTCAACTAGATTCTACACCAACAATCTTAAAGTTGGGAAGTGTAGATGGAGTTGTGAAGATAACACAGGACAGCACGGTAAAGCTCTCAGATATAGGTGATTTGCCCTCAACATCAACCTCAGGTCGTGTTCAGTTTGAGGTGGAGTTAGGCAGGCATGGTGATACACCTATGGAGGACTAGCATGGAGAGAAATTTATCTTGGAAGAAGTGCAGAGGTAGCCATAGGCAGCAGACTTATAGGATACCGCAAGAGGAGTGGAACTGCACAAGCCGATGTTAGATATATGTGCCCTAGAAGCCAGAATTGGCTGACACTTGTAATACACTTCTAGGGGCAAAATTGTAATTTTGACTATAATTAATGAAATGGGTTATTATTCTATCACACATGTGTATTTAGTGTCTGTGATACATTCTTTGAGTTAATGGTAATGATAATTCATATTTTCAAGAGTTGAAAATTTAAGACATGAATAATCATTATTAACTCATAAACAGCTCCCGACCATAGGATCATCACGAGGATGGTGATTGATCCGGAAGGTTGGTGTACGATCGCTTCTCTTTAGTAGATGAGTCTTGAGTCTACGGTGTGGAGACACCGGAGCGAGAGTACAGGTACTCGTTAGAGAACGAGGGCACTGAGCGTGACCACCTCGAGTAGTCATTAGGGAGTCTACCTTCTCGTCAATGACTGACTCGATGCTGCAGTAGTGTGTCTGGTTCTTTGACCTGAGATGCATCGGCAGTTCACCTTGAGGGTGTTATAGTTTGACTACACCATTACTCGGTCTCCTAGCCATATGGAACCCTGAGGTGTATGTTGGCTGTGACATGTTCATTGTAGGAACTGGATTGCATCAAGATGGGATCTATCAACCTCAGTGGTAGAGGAGTAGCCCTATGATGATCATGAGAATCAAGTCCAAAAATCCATGGCCATGGTAGAGTGAAATAATAGAAAGAGTTTCTATTTAGATTTTCACATCGGACTCGAATCGAATGATTACATCATATGACAGAGACTAGGGTTTGATGAGTTCACCTTAACCCTAATCTGATCGGGGCTCAAGATAGAAGACTGATCACATAGGTAGCTGCACCAAGAGGTTCGCATTCAGCTCTGATGGGTTGCCACCATATACTGCTAGGTGTCACTGGTGGATTTTGGGAGCAATTAGAATGATTTAGATCATCGATCATTCTAGCTGTTCGAATCAGAAGAGTTCTGATCATCGAAAGGAGTTTCGATGATGTCGATGATAGAGATCATGACATATCCCATTACCATACAGAACTGAACCTAACTGGGTCACACAAACAAGGGTTTGAATCTGGTGATCATCAATTGAACTGATCCAGTTCAATTGATCTGAATGAGATTCAATTAGGTTCAAGGAAATCGTGCTAGCACTCGATTGAACCTAACGTTCTTCTTTTACTATCATAATAAGTTGTCCTGACGTGAGCCAAAGGAGTTTGTGCTCAATCAGAGGCCTTCATATGGTCTGACTGGAGGTTGTCCAAGTCAGAATAGGTTGTCTTATTTGTAAGACATTACCTGGCCATTGTTTTGGTCACCTGCCATTTCTTGTTCTTTGACTTTGGTCAAAAGTCTACCTTTGACTGGTCAAAATGTTGACCATTCACCTTTGACTTTTGACCACATGTCATGCACCTATTGGAGAGCTGGTGGGGGCCTGTCCCCCTGCCAGAACCTGGCAAGGAGAAGGGCGCACGCCAAGGGTGGCATGAGCCTAAAGTAGAGGCGCCTAGGAGTCCTTGTTGGACAAGACTCCACCTCCCTTTAGGATTCCAATCAGAGTTCTACTAAGAATCCAGTTTGACTGGTCTTAGGCGCCCTCATAAGGAGGAATCCAGGGGGTCTCTTTTTCAACAATCAGATTTAGATCTGATTTCACAAAGGGTTGTGATTGGTTGAGAGGAAGAGGAGTTGGATCAGCAAGAGGTCTATAAATAAGACCTGCGCCCAACCCTAATCCTAAGTGAATTCAATAGAGATTTTCCCACGTCCAAGGCTGCCTCTCCCTCCTTCTCCATGCCATAGTCTCTTCTCCCCTTGCTCTCCACGTCCAAAGGGTTTTGGATTAGTTTGGTGCGATTCAGATCAAGGAAAGGCGATCAAAAGCAAGAAGGCTGCGCTGCTGCAAAAGGAGACTGCAGATCTCAAAAAGGTTTTGAAGATCCTCCAGATCAGATCTAGAATCTAATTTTTGGAGGTGTGATAAAGAAGAAGAGGATCTCTAATCCAACCCAAGTGGATCAGTAGAGGCCAGGCGCTTGCATGGCTAAGATCCAGAACCTTCCGCTGCAATCAGGATCATCTACAGGGTAATAGGATACCCAAGATCAGGTAAATTGAATTTGATTAATTTATCTTCTTTTATTTTATTTATTAAAATAATAGAATCAGATCTGAAAATATCAAGATCTGATAAGGTCAAGAGAAAAATTTTTGAAATATATCTCTTGATCTAATCAGATCTGGACGAACCTGGACCGGAAAACAGGATTTCCTTCAACTGGTATCAGAGCCATGGTTCTAAAATTGTTTAGATTGATTTTAATTTTATTTTAATTAAAAATAACATGATTTCAGATGTCACATGAGATGTGATCAGATCTGAAATCAGAAAAATTAAAATTAAATGATTTGGATCTAAGAACATGAAGATATGCATGACTATTCTAGAATAGAATAGTTCTATAGAATAGTTTTTGCATGTTCTTTTGATTTAATTCTGATTAATCATATTTTAGATCTTCTTATTTACTATTTTGATATTATAAGTGTTATAATAACATCTGATAACAGCAAATAAAAATTATTTAATTTTAATATCATATGAGATATGATAGAGCATGACTAGACTAATTGTAGAATAGTTTACATAATTGTCTAGATTAGAATTTATTTTGATTAGATCAATTTAAATCTAATTTTTCAGATTATTATGTGATAATTTAGATCTGAAAACATGCATGAATTGATACATGAGATGTATGCAAAATATGCCATGATTAGATCTACTTTATATATGAGATTATGATATAGATCCTGATATTATTTGTAGTATTGAATGTTCCTGATTAAGGCGTTCCCTCTTGGCCGTCCGGTCATAAGAACGAAGAAGGGTTAAAGGCCCTCTCTTCCCATTCGATGGGGGTGTTCTTATGACGTGTAGGGGTGCTGCGTGTTCGTCTTTAATCAGAAACCCAAAACTTACTTTCTGCAAAACCCTAGATCCTGAAAACCCTAGGATTTATTGGCATATTTTGTTTATGAACCCAACTTAATTAAGAATTAAGTTTATGGAATATTAATTAGATCTAAAATGAGAATTTCAGATCTAAGACATATTCATAATACTGGGTCGGACTTGGGTAGGCTCAATTAGGTCTAAGCGGTTGATCAAACTCGAATCAAGAGTTGGTTAGATGGGATCAACAATGCTTAAAAATTGACCAGCCTAATAGGACTAAGTCTGGGTCAAGATCGAGTCACGATCAAGCAAGACCTAATTAGGCTCAGAGGTTAGAGTTTGGATTGTAGGCTAACCCAATTGGTTCTGGCTCAACAATTTGTGTCTAAGGTAAGTTTGGCACAGATGATCGACTTGGTTTTTAATTGGAAGCTACTCGACCTGAATGCGTTCTTGGTGGCGAGTTAACGGCATATTCCTTCACCGGTCTCACTTACCTGGCCATATCTGTTGAACAGTTCTTGATCTGAGGTGGTCAATAATCCGAGCTGACCCATGCCACTAGGTTAGTCATAATTGTTATGACTAAGCCAAGTCTGTTTAATGAGACGCTGAATCAATACTCCCTGTAGAAAAGATTAAGTCTGAGGTCTCCACCATTGTAGACATGCGGGCGCCTTCCCGGGGTTGATTGTTTCTCGCTGGATACAGTGGCTCAATTGCACCGGGAAGACGCACCATGTCTATTAGGCATTGGATGCTATGGGCTGGAGGATGAGTTGGGCTCAATATTCCGGATACGGTGAGAGACCCAATTAGGAACCCAGTCTATGCAAATGGTGGGTCTGACTTAACTAAGGAGTGGATCAATATTTCTGGATACGGTGAGATTATGAATTAGAGACCAAGTTTGGGTGCACCATGATTAGAGAATCATTGAACAAGAGTGTTCACTCATTGGCTAACCCATCACCAATAACTGTTAGGTGAGGGTGATAGTCAGTTGGTGAGACGCACCACCCACTAGAAATCATCAATCGCGGAGATTTTCGCATCTCTACAGAGGAGTGTAGGGATCCGAAAAAAATAGTGGGAGCTAATTTGTTTAAAATAAAATCCCTAAACAAATTGGTCAAGTCAAAATACAGTATCTAACTAGAATCTTGACTCTCTACAGGAAAATGGTCTGCGTCCAACCATTGGCACGTATCCTAGACACACATAGACTGACTGGACCCAATTATAAAGATTGGCTCAGAACTACCAAATTGTTTTTGGGTTCAGAGAAGTTAACACATATTTTGGACCAGGACCCTCCACCTTTACCAGCTCGTCCATCCACTGAACAGAGAGCATCTCTGGAAAAATGGATTGACGAAGACATATAACCATGATACTACATTGTGGGCTCGATGGTCTGATGAGCTCCAAGGCGCCAACATGAAGATATCAGGACTGCTCGCCAAATGTTGGCTCACCTGCAAGGAGATGTTTGGTGAACAGAGTCGCGCAGCCAAATATCAAGTCACAAAATGACTTTTTAGGCTAAGATGCGTGATGGGCAGTCAGTCCCAAGATCACTGTCTGACAATGATCACAGGACATGGAAGAGCTTGAGAAGCTCGGTGTGAAGTTGGACTTGGATTTGCAGAACGAATATATCTCTGCAATCCTTGACTGATGCATATGGGCAATTTCATCATGAATTGCCACATGCATAAACTCAAAATTCCTTGGCCGAGTTGATGAATATTCTGGTTACCACTGAGCTTTCTATGAAGAGGTTCTAAAGGCTCAGTTTCTTGCTATGGAACGGACTTCTTCCAAAAGAAAGTCTTATGGAAAGAAAAAGAAGTCTGTGAAAAAGCAAAAGATAGAAGGATCAAAGAAGAAGAAGGTAGAACCGAAGAAAAAGGTCGATGGCAAAGGAAAGTGTTTCATTGCAACACGACGCCATTGGAAGCGGAACTGCCCTACTTACCTGGCACCCTGAAGAACAAGAAGGAAGTCC